>RJWM01047108.1:0-12039 GCA_004363535.1 Dasyprocta punctata
ATTAACCCATTCCCACAAAGCCAATTTTTATGCTGTGGCCTTTTCTTAGGAAATGTCCTCCTTCCATGTTTGGACTTTGTCAGCAGAACATGGGTCTCTCTTTCCTTCCATGTTTGGACTTTGTCAGCAGAACATGGGTCTCTCTTTCCTTCCATGTTTGGACTTTGTCAGCAGAACATGGCTAGAAAAGGACGCGGCATCTATGTTTGTGACTTTTGCATGTATGGATGACATGCTTCTGAGTGTGATGGCGTATGACCGGTTTGTGGCCATCTGCCACCCCCTGCATTACCAGGTCACCATGAAACCTCACTTCTGTGTCTTCTTAGTGTTAGTGTCATTTTTGCTCAGTCTTTTGAACTCACTGCTGCACAACTTGATTACCTCACAACTGACGTCCTTTAACAGTTTGCAAATTGCCAATTTCTTCTGTGACTCTTCTCAACTCAATTTTGCCTGTTCTGATACTTTTACCAGTAACATCATCATGTATTTTATTTTTACCACATTTGGATTTTTTCCTATCTGGAGGAACTTTTCCTCCTACTATAAAATTACTTCCTCCATTCTGAGGGCTCCATCCTCAGGTGGGAGGTATAAAGCTTTCTCCACCTATGGGTCTCACTTGTCAGTAGTTTGTCTGTTTTGTGGAACAAGCCTTGGAGTGTACTTTGACTCAGTTCTATCACATTCTCCCAGAAACAGTGCATTGGCCTCAGTGACGTACACTGTGGTCACCCCTATGCTGAATCCCTTCATCAACAACCTGAGGAACAGGGACATTAAAAGTGCTGTGTGGAGATTACAGAGCAAACATTATGCTCAGTATCTCTTTCAAAAATTTTGTCTTTTCTTTTGGCAAAGCTAGTAATCTAGTCCTGCAAGCCCTGCTACTTTGGTATCACTATTCTTGGAATCTTTCCTCATCGGTATCATGATTAAATTAATATATCCAGGCAGGCTCAGTAATTTCCCAGCAACTGAACTGGCTTCCAGATGAAATGATAAACTCTCTTTTTATATATGGTTAAGAATTAAATCCCTTTTCACAGTTCATAGATACTTTCTTTCATTTATTTTTATTTATTTATTTATTTTTTTATTTTGCGGCACCGGGGATTGAACTCACAACCTCGCGCCTGCCACAGCAGGCGCTTAAGGCACTGAGCCAAACTCCCGGCCCTAGTCTTTTTGAGGCAGGGTCTCACTATGTAGCTCAGGCCGGCCTTGCGCTCGCGTTGTAGCCCAAGCCGGCCTCGAACTCACAACGCTCTGCCTACCTCAGCCTCCCGAGTGTTGGGATTAAAGGCGTGTGCCACCACGCCCGGCGTACTTTCTTTCATTTAATTTTCACTTTTCTTCTATTAGCACCTTATTTCAGTACATGATGTTTATATTCATCTTGGAGAATAGGTACATATACAATATGTCAAATGATATTTCCCTTTCAATGGTAACTCCTTTTACTAAATTAGAGCTAAATAATTTTAAAATACTTTCCTGGAAAGTGCATGTAAGCAGATATTAACCTGTCAGACCTCTAGCATGATACAAGTATAACACAAATGGACAATTTTCATTTTGGATAGGCAATACAGATAGCAAGAATATAGGATTTGTAGACACTTCACCATTCACATATTTGCTCTTAAATAGAAGGATTTCAGCATTTCTTAGATTGTCTCTTAATCTTATAATTCTCTGCAGCAAATTGGGTGGAATAGTACTTTTCTTCCAAGATCTTGTGATGATTTTTATAATTTTGCCCTGTATAAATCAAACAATTTCTCTTTCAGTGGCAGCACCTGTTACTAAATTAAAACTAAATGTTCCTTGAATTTGCAAGTAACCTGATATTGCAAGTTGTTCAAAATTGAGCATGATACAAACATGTTTTTATTTAATTTGCACATCTGCACCATTGTGCTTTATTGAAAGACTTTTTAAGAGATATAATCAAATAGAGTGAATAAAACAGTATGTATTCCATGGCAAAGAATAAACAAAGGATAACTGTCATTGTCAGCATAGTATTTGCAAATTGCTTGTTCAACTTATGTGGTTTGCAGTTTGAGAGTGATTTTGACATCGGCTGAAAAGTGTTAGATAAATGGACATACTTTTGACATCAGAAATAACACTCATAGTGCAACTTATCTGTAGTAACTTTAGAATCAAACAAGTAATGTACATGCCTTATAGGAATTCAGAAAATAAAAATATCACTCTTGTTACAATATACTCTAGTGTTGGTTCATCTCTAGGTAATTTTTGGAAATCTAACAGTGATTTATTCCCCAGAGTGCTGACAGATAATCGCATTCTTTTGTACCAGTGAGTTCCTGACAAAATTAAGCAAGTAGGGTGTATCATTTATTTATTTAATTAAAATTTACCAAGGTAGGCAACGTTAGTCCACCTCTACCTAGTGTACTTATCAGAGTGTGTGTGTATATTTTGGTACTCTTTATCTAGAGAACTTTGACTACTATAGATCTTGAAAAATCTAAAAATTGCCCACTCTCTGCTAGACTTTGAGTCTTCTGATGGAAAGTATTCTGCTTTACTTTTACTTTGTTGATAGTTCCTAGTACATTGAAGAAATTATTCACTATCTCAGGGGGAGGAATACAGAATAATTTGATACTACCTACACATTAAGTATTATCCTCCTCACAGCCTTCCAAAGAGATCTCTGAGCACCTCTTAGAGACAAGGCATGAAACTCATTTTTTACTTCTTTTGCATTACTATAGGTTTGTGATACAGAATAATTACATTCATCTTGGAGAAATGGTAATATACTCATCCCATCTTACTAAGTTTTATTTTCCCATCGCATACTCCTCTGTCTCCCCCGTTCCTGAGGGGAAATAGATTTGTTTTGTTGTTTCATGACTATTAAGTAGAATTTTGATTTCTGAAACTACACTTGCAATATAAATGATCATAGAGTAAAGGGTGGGCTTTGACTTTTTTTCAAATAATAAAGAGATGGAAAGATGAAAATGGGAAACTTTCCTGCAGATAGAAAATCAGAAGGTAGGGTTCCCCTGCTTATTTTAAGTAAAAATCACATAAAACACAAATCAAACTTGTCAGTTTACTTTAAAATTCCAATATGATACAGTTACTAAGTAATTCTTTTTTTTAAAAATGTTTTTTATTTTAAATGGAATAACAGAACAATAGAATGAAACAAAACAAAAAAGTGATAAGATGCTTGGTGGGGGGGTTGTTTCTCCTCTTCCAGTCATCCTGCAGGCTACCTCATGGAAGGGCTGTGGCATGGCCTCCTTCCTGGTTCTTTCCAGTCTTCAGGGTCACCATTGACTTAAATTTGTCTTGAACTTATTATGTTCCCCGTCTATCCTTGTTTGTGGCCATCCTTCTGCCTCAGTTTCTTGCATGTTCCACCACAATCACCTCTTTGCTTGGGGACCATTCTAAACTGCACAGTCTTGAACAAACAGCACAAAAATATGAAAACATGACACCAAATAGACTGTGCAATGGACTTTTGTTAGGGCTGAACTGAAACAAGATGACAGAGTCTGACTTATTCCTCTTCAGCCGGGAACATGCACAAAGTATCTCTGGTTTTCACCCACTTTGCACATATCCATAAATGGTCACAAAAACACCTTGAGCTGAGGTTTTGGAGCTACAAATAAATTTTAGCTTTATTTTTACAAATTTACAAATATTGACTATACCATATGTTATAAGTCAGCAATGGAGAATCTTTTAGACCTTTCAATGATAACAAGCGTGTGTGCCACAGGTACATCATCATTATTATAAGTAATCTCAACTATGGGGCAGGAAATCCCTGTCACCTAACTCTACAGGTCACACAGTCCACTGAGTAGGTGCAAGCAGATTAGAGGATAGCTAACTGTTATGAGAGTAAATGACATTTCATTTCAGGTATAATGTTTAAATTATTTCTTTCAAATGAGGAGTTATCTCAACAAATAATTTTCCTTGGGATTCTATTTATGAGAAACTGGGTCAGGGACTTAGGAACATGCAAAGACAGGCAGAACATAGGGGTTTTATCCATTTGGAGAAAAAGATATGTTTTTGCATTTCTGTAATTAGGCTAAAATGTACACTTACCACAGCTAAATAGGAAGTGCTGTGGTGGCACAAAGATTAATTATTTCCAACCTGCTCCAGGCTACAAAGAAGCTTGAATTTAACCTGAACCATTAAGGTGTATTTGGGAGTGGGTGAGCAGCAAGGCAGCCTGAAAATGTAGTGAGACTAAGGCGGTTCCTAATAGAGAAAATAATATGAGCAAAGGCACTGAGGTAGGAGGACAAGGGGAACAAGTGTTGCAAAAAATTTAATGGGTGAAGGGAAAGTATTGTAAGAATAGAAAAGTACATCAGGATCCAAATGGAGAAAGATTTAGTAGTATTTTACATGGACTTTATTCTGTAGTCACTAGGAGTCATGGTGGAGGTTTAGAACAAAAGAATCATGTGACAGAAACTAACAGCAACTAAAACATGTGAATGCTTACTATATGTATGTACTTACTAAGTTCTATGACCCTTTGTGGTTAGTGTTGCTAAACTGAGGCCCTACCATGTACTAAGTACTCTCTTAGACACCTCACATGTTGATTTAATGTAATATTCACTGAGATGAGATCTGTTCAATTTTATTACTATTTTATACATAAAGAAATCAAAACTTGGAAACCTTAACCAACCTAAAATCTCAGCTACAAAGTGAGAGTAGTCTCATGCTCTAAGTACTCTGTATCATACTAAAAAAATAAAACTAGCAATATTTTCAGGTTTATTTTGTTTTGAAGTCGAGTATCACTCCTGTTGTTTTTGTTGCAATTGTATCTATTCTATTTCATTTTGTCTGGTTTTATTCTCTTTGAAATGAAATTTAAATAAAAAACCTCAGACCAAGCAACTTCCTGTTCAGTCTATGTCTATACCCCTGCTATTCACCTATTTGTTCATCACAAGTTTACTTCTGTTACTTGTCTGCACACAGGTAAGTAACAGCTTTGAATCTATATTCAGGTAAATTGAGTATATATTATGTTTTCATTACATAATTCAGTTACAAAATCGTGTCCAAATTAGTCAACACAATACCTCTGCCCTGTGAAGATCTATCCCATGTGTAGGATGTGGAAGGATTTGAAAGACCAGAACTCCCACATGGCTCATATTTAAGAAGTTCAATCAAGACAGGACATGAGTATGTTGCACTAAAGACTTTACTAAGGTGATAGCACACACGCACACACAATCTGAAGGTAACACCTTTTACAGTAAGAGAATTATTTTCTTGATGGGTAAAAATCAGAAGCCACTTGGCATATTTGCTGCATGTGGGCCCTGGACAACAAAAGCTTTTTGTGATGTTGTGGGAAGACTTCACAGGTGGAAGAGAAAAAAAAAAGGTGAGTGGTTTTGACTGCATTTTTTGGAGCAGCATATTTGAATCTGTGAAATATGATAGCTAAGTTAGTTAGAAATATTATATATAGTGAAACAGGGATGAACCCTTGAGAGATTTACTGCAGAGCATGGGATAACATCATGACTGTGGTTGGAGGCACATCTATTGAAATCCAGGCCTCAAGATAAAGACACAAAAACCAATCTGGCATACCTCCCTGGTCCATTAAATTCTAGATAGGTATCAGTCTACCAGGTGAATGACCATGATCTCCTGATCCATCTCTTCCTATAAAAGGTCTTTGTTTCTTCCAAGTACACTTGCTACATGGCCTGCTTCCCCACTGGATCAATATTACCTAGAGGTTACACTTGCAATCCTATTTGTTGGTCATAGTTTTAACAAACATTGTACCCTCCTTGCAGTTTTGCTCCATAAAACTTTCTTTGAGAAGTGGGCTCATTGACAATCCATTTGTGGTTCCCCTTCTGTCTCTCAGGAGCTATCTCTATCAACAAATTTTTCCTACTTGAACATTCTTGTTCCTTAGAATTCATTCTTTGATTTTGGGGAACATGAGCTTGATGTTTCTGACATCCAGCAGAATGAGTTGTATGATTTCCCTGCAGTGTTGCTGTGTGGAATGAAAAGTGTAAGACTGGGTAGGAGGGGGAATATACAAAGACAGTTTCATGTGTTCTTTTTAGGATACCTGAGGATTCTAGACTCAGGATATCTAGAGCATAGCCTTTCTACAAATCTTGTCTTGGAGCCCTGCTGTCATCAGAGTGCTGCTCTTTTCTGACTCAGTACCCACTTTACGAATGCCACTGTGCTACATCCACAGCCCATTCTGAGTTCATATAATTCATTTTAGGATGGCCACTTATTTGATTACAGATACTTCCTCATTATGGAAGTATTTCAGCCAGCAAACAAGAATGAATCAGAGTGTTAAACTTTGTTACTGCTGATATATTAGTGGGTTTAGGTACTTTTTTTTTTTCTTTTTTGGTACCAGGGATCAAACTCACAATCTCACACTTGCCAGGGACGCACTTATGCTGCTAAGCTAAATCCCCGGCCCCATATTAGTGGATTTAGGTAATAAGTATTACAAGCAGAAAGACAGGCAATGTACACTTGCACATGAAAATACTTAATGATACTTACACCAAAGCTTAATTCTGATCAAGTATCTAGACTAGAGAAAGACAAACATTTGTAAAGCTCCAGATTAAAAATATTTCAGGACTTGGGCCATATGGCCTCTTTAATAAGTGTTCACCTCTGTTTTCATAGTGAAAAAGGAGTTATAGAAGACTTGTGAATGAATGGCTGTGCTCCAATAAACCTTGAGTCATGAAAATATGAAACATGCAGGATTTGGTTTCAAAACTGTGTTTTTCCAAACTGTGTCCCTTAAAACTTTCATTCTGTAATGATTTTCCTGAAGACATTTTTAGGGAAAGAGTAATTATTATAGGCTCTGGGATGTCCCAGAATGGCCAAAGTACTGAAGGCTTGGTTCCCAGCCCAGTGCTGTTACATTGTGAGAAACCATGTGCACCTGGGAGCTGCCCTACATGAAATTTTGTGACCCTGGCTTCATCCTGTTTTTCTCTGACACTTCCTGTCTGTGAGCTGAGCTGTACTGCTCTGCTGTGCTCTCCTGCTGTGTTGTACCACCACGAGTCCGTACCAGTGGGGTCAGCTGGGAAGGACCGGAACCCCTGAAACCATGAGGCAATGTGGACCTTCTTTCTTTATAAGCTTTTATTACTTGTTATAGTGACACAAACCTTTTAAAATGTAGCAATGTATTCTTTCCATTTTATTTTCCATAAGCACCTATACTTGAAAAAAAACAGATGTCAGATAAAAACCTGGAAACACAGAAAACAAGAATGAATTGTGTACTTCAAAATATCTAGAAAAGTGGTTTTTAAAAATATTTTTACAAAACAAATGATAAATGTATGATGTGTTCATGTGCTAATTATACTTCATTAATCATTATATTTGGTTCATTTATATCAAAATATATACACCACAGAAAAATAAACAGCTCTAAAGGTCCACTAAAAATTAAAAAAATAAATGTAGAAGAAGTTCTTAAAAATCAACTAATTTTTTTTAGACAAGGTCTCAGTCCTTAGTTAAGATAAACCTGATTCTCTTGTAGCTTAAGGTAGTCTCTCTCATGCTACAATCCTCCCTTCTGAGTCTCTTATTGGCAGTATTCACAGATGTATCTGATAAAGCAATTTAAAAGTGACATAAAGCTGTCTAAGGCAGTGGATCATAACCTGAGTGTAAAAACTGAATCACCAAAAACTTCACATACAGATATTTTGATGAACTGGTTTCAAGTTTGTCCAAAGTATCTAGATATTTTAAAGTGCTCACAGGTAAACATATTGATAAATAAGATCGAGAAGCACTAATCTATGATGATTAAAGATTTTCATAGGCTCCAGTAACAACCATATAAACTAAGTAACAGTTTCTATTTTACATGTTGGGAAAATGCCTCAGTTTAGCTATATTATTTACTGTACCTTTCTCTTTCTCACTTCACCAGTAACATCAAAGTGTGAGCACAAAACATAATAAACTGGATTTCCTTTAATGTGGCTGTAGTAAAAGATTTCCAATTAATTACCTGGAAGCACAGATGTGTATATTTATTAATTAGGTGTAGGATGTTTGGGACAAAAAGCAGGTCTTTGGGGTTTTCCCCGGACTAAACTCCTCAGTTTTAAATGACAGTGTTGTTATCGGTAATACAGTAAAGCAGTGGTGCATGGTTACTAGAGTTTTAGCAGAAATAATTCAAAAAGAGAACTACCTTTCACACAAGGTATTTTACTGAGATTATATGGGACTGGTACAAGTGAGCTGATAAGAAAACCTTTCAAATTTCAAAGTATTTGTAAACTTTTCCTTAGTTTTTGGTTCATGACAAGTGCAGTGTAAACTAATGCCACCTTTATGGTCCAGTGATGTTCTATGGTCATGTGCTTTTAACTAAACATTACTCATCAGAATTTCAAGTCCACAAATGCTATTCTAGTTCTTAGAACTTTTTAAGGTTTTCTGAGCAAAAGAATTTGCCCTATTGTCTTAGAGTAAAAATAAGGCACATTTGGTTGATTCTTAACTACCTTTAGTTAGAATAATCTTTTTTTCAAAAGAAAAAAAAGCTAGTTTTTGTCACTTTTCTTGAAGTGTCAGCTTTTTTGTACTGTGAAAGTGGACTGATGATTTGTAATGTTGTTCATCTCCAGTATCATTCTGTTGGATGTTTTCAAGTAAGGCATAGAAGGATATAAGTATTGAAATCATTAAAAAGATTGAGTTTGTCTCAATTTGTCTTTACTTTTGTAAAGACCTTATGTGAATATTTGCTTGTGAATGCTTCTATTCAAAATACACACAGAAGGCTGTTTGTTTCCTTTTCCTATTTTCTTTGGCTTTTTAAAAAGTCTGCAAGCAATAAGAAACCATTGAATGGGAGACATGTCTCATAATTCCATCTCATGGACCTCTCAGAATATGCAGCTGTGCACCCCATCTACTGTAGATATTTCTTGTCCATCTACCCTGCCGTGGTGCTCAGTAACACTTTCCTCATCTTGACCATCAGCTTTGACACATTTGTGTCATACCACAGTCACACAAATTATTGTAACACTAAGTTTTGGAGTAGTGATATCTACTGTGTGAGCTTTGTGACACAGGTGTCTCCTTTTATCATTATTTCTATTGAAAATCATGCTTCTTGATGAGGCCCTATGTAGGTTTGTGGTCACGTGTCACTCCCTGCACTAACCAGTCAGTAGAAACCCTAGCTTCCCTGTCATTTTAATTTTGTCTTCATTTTTGTTATTCTTTAGAGTTTGTGTTGCTCTATTCGTCTTAAAATTCACCATTTTCAAAAACATGGACATGTTTAATTTTTTCTGGGACCCTGTCAAGCTCTTAATCTCTCCTGTTCTGATACCTTCACTTATAACATAGTAATGTGTTTTGTTGTTGCCATTTGTGGATTTCTTTCTACCTCTGAGATATTTTTCTGTTCCCTAAGTCATTTCCTCCATTCTTCAAAATCCAACTCCAGATGGGAAATACCAAATTTCCTCCACCTGTGGTCTCACCTATGAGTTTGTTTGTTCTGTGGAATAGGTCTTGGAGTATCTTTTACTTCCCTGGTTCCAGAGTCTCCTACAGAGGATGCAGGAGCCTCAGTGGTGTCCAGTTATGATACCTCTGTGCTGAATCCCTCAGCTCCTTCAGAAAGTTCTTGGAGAATAATCTCAAGACCTGTGAATTTAATTTGGCATAAAATAACCTTCCAGATTGAGTCATGAGTTCTGTCTCCTTGATCACACTATTTTGAAGTTTGTAGTCTTTAATTCTTCATCATGTTTCAAAGTTGATTTGTTATTACCAGATTTGGGAGAAGGAGGAGTATGAAATTTTTAATATGGTTTTCACATTTTAGTATTGAAACACGATATACTACAGGAAACAGATGTTAGGGATAGTTGCATAGGGTAATGGAATTAATACCAATGAATAGTTAATAAAGTTAGTGAAAATGGTATTTTGTTACATATATTTTACCAAAATAGTAATACAAGTTTATGTTTCAGAATGGAAAGAATTATTAGTGAATAGTATGGAGACCTTTCTGCTGAACAGTAGATGAGTTCCAACATTTTGATGGACATTCATTCTGTTTTCTTGTTTTTCTTCCAGTAAGATTAGGGAAGTCCTTAGAGATTAGGATAACACAAACCAATTTTCCTAATTATGAGCTCTGTACATTGAACTTTGAAGATCATATAATAGTCAACAATTAACCAGGGTCTCCAGGCTTTCAGTTTGATTTTACTGATTTAGTAGTTTCCATACCAGTGTCTTCAAGGATTCGCTTTAGTGAGAAACCACCGACAGTCTTCTTATCAAGCCCAGGACAGGAGGCAGATTCTTCACTGGATACAAGGCAGAGAACTTGTATTAGATTTGCATTTCTTGGTCATGACCCAGCAGAGGAGCAACTTTACCCAGTAAGTACTGAGGGAGATGATAGATGGCAGAAGGACTATTGAATAATCATACATTTATTTTACCTTCATTTATTGAATGAGTATTCCATGAAACCTTAAAAAGATAAACATTGATTCCTCCTCATAAGGATAGACATAATAGTTTGGGAGTCAGATGGTACAATAGTAAAATGTGCAATTTTACTTACAAGCACAAGAAAGACAATATTGTGTTGTATTAAGAGTCTTAGGCAGGTTATTCAAATTTTAATGTCTTCCCATACTGGTTGAATTTGTGAGTCACAAAAGCATAAGGTGGGTCCCTCCACAGTATTACCTGAGTGTTCTAAGAGGATCTTGAAGGAGATGATGATGGCTGAAGGGAGGGAAACATTGATCCTAACAGCATTAAGAATAATTGAAGAATAACTGCTTATCAGAATTTGAGCTGTATATTTTCATTAGCATGCTTCATTTCATTTAATCTGTACTACCTTCACCAAGTCTTAATTTTTTGCTTTATTTTACAAAAACAAAAGGAAGGTTGAATCTTTATGTAATTACTATGAGGCTATCAAGTGAAAAAAAAGTCTGAGTTTTTATTTCTGAATATAGACACAGTGTACCCTGCCACTAGAATTCTGGCAAGCTATCCACTTAACACCTCAAGACATATCACATCCATGTCACTCCAACAAAGGGCTCTTTGCTCACTGTGCTCTCCTTTTGGGAATTTTTGGTTATCATTATTTCCATTATACAATTATTCAAAGAACATGGCAGAAATATTCATAGTGGAAGAGAGGCAAGTGAGAAAATTACCTTTATTCTTGCACTACTAACATCTTCCTAAGCTTCTAGGACTCACTGTTCTTTGGCAAATGTTTTTGTCAATTAGTTCTACATTTCTATAGTGATGGGATTGTTTATTTGGAAGAAAAGATGCAATGAAAAGCATTTTATTAATTCCTAAATATCTCAACACCACACGTGTTGTAGATACGGGTATTTTTCTCCTTGTTTTCATCAGTCTGCATGAGGACAGAGAGGTAGGACAGATCTACACATGTTCTGCATGTAGTAATGGAGTAAGGACATGAGAATAAGTTATTGATCTACCACCTCCAAAGTAGGGAACCATCTCTTCTACTGGAGCCAGATGGAAATATCATTCCATGTACAAAATGAAAGTTCTTGGTCAATTGTCATGCAAGGATGATTACCACTGATAAGTAAGTGATATTTTTGCAGTGTACATGGTCATAGGATGTTTCAGTGGGACTGATGGTTATGAGCAAATAAATGTAGGTGTTTAGTCATAACATGGAAATGGATCACTGGTTAAAATTCAAGTAAGTGTCTACCTCCCACATGTTGTCTGGAAAGTTCTGTGTGTTTCCTGGGCGAGAGACAGAAAGATTGTGAAACTACTGTTGTAAAATTGGACTCACTTAATACACAGGATCCCTCACTGGGGTGGCATTCTGCATCAGTTAACAATTTGGAATCATTGTTGATTCTTCACAGCGCGTCTTTAAACCACACATCA
>RJWM01047109.1:0-12039 GCA_004363535.1 Dasyprocta punctata
AAATTACTAAGAGAGAAGTTAGGAAACTTGTCTGAGGTTTAGAGCATTAGAAACTCTTCTAATATTTGAAATGATTTTTGAGTCTAAATAAAATTGACTAAGTGTCTGTGAAAGAAAAACACAACCAGAAAGTAAACAGCAGGGAATATAAATGTTTCAGGAATGAAAGGTTCATAGACAACATGTAGAGAGATTTTGTGTAAACTTCACAGGAGGAAGAATCATGTAAGAACTGAGAAGTAATGGTTATACAGCAAGAAAATAAGGAGAGTAAGATAGATGGACTACTACTGATACATTTCTAATCCCAGAAATAGTAGGAAGAAGAAGAGGAGGAAGAGTAAAAAATGTGACAATAAGGACAAAACAGACATGCTATAAAGACTATATAACAGATAAAATGGCAAACCAGTATAGGCTTTTTACCATGGAAAATAAAAAAGAATTTATATTCAAAATGTGATTATAATATACTACTTTTAGCCAATTCTTTGGATATACCAGTATTTCCAAAATAAAATGCAATTTTTCATTTCATCCTAAAAATGTATGTATTCAATGTTGATAAATTTATCTAATCAAAACCAAAAATAGGATAAATGGAAGCTAAAAACACACTAAAATCGCTATAAAGACACTCAAATGACTTTTTCTCAAGAATGAAGCTTCAATATTATAAAAATAACAAATCTGCTTTAATCTATGCATTCAGTACACATTCAAAGCAATTTTTATTTTGAGTTTCAAAGAATGCTTCTAAAGTTCTCTCCCAATAAATTTTATTAAAGATCTAAGAAGAATTTTTAAAACACAGGAGTAATGAGCTTGTTCTATTAAAAATAATTAATTAAATATTAATTGCTCTTCAAACAGATGCCTAGGTTAATAAAGAGCCCAAATACAGACTCAAATCTATGTAACATACATTACATTTGTGATGACAAAAATAAAATGAAAACATTTTGCCTATCTTGTACTCTGAACAACTACTATGACAGCAATATGCAATGTATTAATTATTGTAACAGTCCTACTAACTTGTTTTGAAACTGTTTCATTGTTATTTTTATCTTTTTCTCTTTTAAATTAAAAAAACATATTTTGTATAAATATGTCTTTTCCATGCTTTCCTCATATTCAAAATGCATATTGCTTGGTACTGTTCTTTACTAGTAATGTCTCATAAATTGACATAAACATTTTTTTAAATTAAAATTATTGAATGAAATGAAATTTATCATTCAAACAGCTTTTGTTTTAGTAATCACAAGCAATTTTCCTACTCAACATAGAACAATGGAAAAGAATGCAAATACCTTGCAATAAGACTCTAAATTCTTTTGTTTTAAAGCAGTATAACTACACCAAATTATACAAATGAAGTACCAGTGAGAACTCAGCAGTGATGCAAAACATTGGAGTGACCTAGTAACAAAGCTACCTTTTCTAAGCTTGTAATAGCATTGTTCTATCACAATGGAACATTAACTGTTACTTTCCTTAAGTCTCCTTCTCTTAGGAAAAGAGAAGTTGTGTTCTGTCATGAGTGCAACTCATTAGTGTTGGTACATTTTGACTGGATTCTAAGTATTGATTAGGAGCTACAACTTCTAATCACACACACAATTAGCCTTTAACAAATTGTAAAGATTGCCTGAAATCTGCTTACACTTTTAGGAAGAGAAAGTCAAGAATTGCTTTAAAGTACCATAAATATATATGTTGAGGTTGTCTATACTAATTATACAATTCTTATCAGAAAAATAAGAAAATTCAGTATTTCAAAAGGCTAAAGTTTTTATAAGACTTCAAAGAAAAAGGTAAATGGATAACAGAAACATATGGAAATTGCCAAATGGAATTTGTCATTAGAGAAAAAGTTAATAATGAAATGAAATCCCATTACACATCAATTTGAATATCAAAATATTCTGATAATGTTCTTGTAGTTCATCTGGAATGAAATTTTTAAAAGTGGTGTAAATTAAGGGTCAAGATACATTTATAAATTAATTTATCAATTATAGCAATTAGTACCTTTTGCTTACTGTCCTGGGAATGTCACCTTTGTCGTAAAACATCTAGGTAATGTGTGCATTTAGTTTCAATGTTGCTTTCTGCTATCAGTTAGTCTGATTGTGTGCTAAATCTGCACAATATGTGTTAATATTGATAGGGTTCAAGAGCAGAGCACAAAATTCTGTTTGTTTTCTTCTTTCAAATTTTCATGGCTACTCTAATGTATAAGTTTTTACATGAGCATGTTTGAAAAATTTTTTTTAATTATGTCCCCATTTCTGGAAGAATGCCTCGATTTTTAAAATTGAGATTGTTTGGATCTATAAATTAATTTAGAGAATAATCTAGATTTTAAAATATTTAACATTTCAATATTGGATGATACTTAAACTTCTATTAAGTCTTCTTTAAATTATTCCATTAACTTGCTATGATTTTTCAATGCAGATATTTTGTGCATACTTCTTTTCAAATATATGTGTCTGTTTCTAAATTTTATTGAATTCTATGTAAGTGGCATATTGTGGTTTTTTAAATGTGTTTCCTACCAGCATATAGAAGTTTGATGACATTCTGTATATGGATCTTGTGCATAGAAAAATACTAAACCTATGTAGTATTTGTACAATTTCTGTATAGACATTTAAAAAAAATTTTATGTAGGCAATTCTGCATCATTGAATATGGAAAATTTTGTTTCAATTTTGGTTTCTGTTTTCATTCATTTCTTTCCTTTTTGTTCTGGTGAAGGCTTGTAGTACAATGGTGATTAGAAATAAAATGAACATCTTTGTTTTATGCTATAACTATCAAATGAGATAAATGTTCATGAATGAAATATTTTCATTTTGCTAATATGCTAAAATAGAACACTTTCAAAGCATTAGAAAAAGCTAAAATAGTGTAATCTAAAATCTTAAACTTTATCATTTACTTTATCTTACTGTATTACTTTATTTACTTAGGAGAAATCATGTACACATGTAATAATATTCACAGAGTATATAAAACTGAGTTTATTACTGAATGTTAAAGATTTTTTTGCCGAATAATGACATTAATTCCAAGAAATAAGATATCTATCCTTTCTTAAATTGTCTACAACCAATTTACTGACTTTACTGATGAAAGTCTATTGTCAAGCACAATTATGTTTAGTTACAGCAGATCTCTTTTATATACAGTAGAGGAGAGACATTCTGAAACATAAGCCCCGAAGTCTACAGAAATGAAATGAAAGCTTGATGAATCACCCCATACTATTGAACTGACTGAGAGAACCATTCAGCACTTACAAGTAGAAAGTAAATCAATCTCTTCATGTAATACAATTCTTTAAATCATTTCACTTGTGATGAATATGCCTAAATCTCAAAGCATGATAAATAGAATAATTTTAATGCCTAAAGAACATATTAACTACTTTGGCTTCCAGAAATTTAAAATAAAGATGATACACTGGTACACAACTGTTAGATCATTTAAACTTGATTTCAAAACTTTATCTCTAAACTGTAAATTTCAGAAATATCCCCCTTCTCCAAGTGAGGAATTGGCTTAATTTTATATTTTATACAAGCACTTCTTATAGGCTAGTAGGAAGATTTTCTAATATGTTCCAATTTTATTAAATTTCAGTTTGAGGAAGAGCTGCACACAGGGGAAAGAATGGAATAATGATTTGGAAATTGCAAAAACTGAGTCTGATTTCTTGGCCTTAAACCGTCAAATGTATAGGACTGAAGATAAAACTGTGACATTTGTTAGTTTAGCATTTCAGTATACTGTATTCCTTTTTCTCCGCTGCATTTGGTTTCTAGTCCTGCCTTAATGAATTAAAACAAATATGGTGGCTTAAAAACACAAATCTATGGCCTCATGCTTCTGTAAGTCAGAAGTTCAAAGCAGGTCTCACTGTGATAGAAGCAGCGTACCACCAGGTTCTGACTGTCAGCTGCCGGGCTTACTCAGGTTGGTTCATAACCTTGTTCTTTGTGACTGTAAGATTGAAATCACATTTCCTTATGATTGACATGTGAAGTCACTTCATGCTTCTTAAGGGCACCTGCATTTCTTGGTTCATGGCCACCTACCCCCAACAACAAAGACAGAAAAGCTGGACAGGGACCTGTTTTTACTCGGATACCTCTGACTATACCTAATCTCTCTGACCTACTTCCTCCCCTTTCCATTTTTTGGGGCTCATATGACTAGACTGAGATTACAGGGATGCTTAAGGGTTATACCCCCAAGTCAGATTTCTTGATCACATCTGCAAAGCCCTTTTTGCATTACAAGGTAACATGTTCGCCAGTCCCAAATTCTTGGGATGAGGATAGGCATCTTTAACAGACACTAGTTTATTTACTACACATTCACTAAGAATTTCTAAAAACTCCTTCCTATTGCTAGAAGCTATCTCTGTTATTTGATAGTCTCTCAAAACTCTGAGAAATAGAATTATGTTACAGTAATGAAGAGATAAACTACAGATCAACTAAATCATACTGAAAGTATTTATTCACTGAGTTTCAAGGCACTACAAGACAGTAAGTGAACAGGATATCTTCTCTCTACCTGTGTATGCATATGGGAGAATTAGACAGCATCAAATTCTATATCCAAACATGGAACAGTAGTTCCCCATTATAACTTTATATTATTAACATAAAGGTGAATTTTAGGCCTGATGAGGACAGAAACTATTAGTCCCTAGATGTTTAAAGAATGTGGTTTTAGATTATCCACCTATATAGTACCTGAGCAACTTACTAAAAATTCAAAATTATAGCTTCATCCAAGTGAACCTTCCATGATTAAAATCTTTAAAAGCACAGACTTTCCTTTTACATTAGGGAGATCCACAGGTTTATTGAACCCATAACCTCATGCTTGCCAGGCAGGCTGTTACACCGCTGCGCTAAATCCCTGGCCCGAGGGAGCTCCACATGTTACACCTATAAAATTAAGGCTTGCAGTGGGCTGCACACATTACATGTATAGATATGTTTAGTGTAGGCACCTCGGTATATGGAATATAGGGAGATAAATCCTATTTTTATTGAATAAATAGCATCATATGTAAGTGACAATATAAAATCTAGGAATTTTCCTTAAAATTATACCGACTTTGTAAAGCTTGACATACAGAAGATACTAGATTTCTATGTATATGAAAAGTGAATTTTAATGGTATTGAAAACTCTAGTGTGTTTTAAGAGAAAACTGGTTGAGCCTAGATGAAAAAAATAACAAAAGAAGCATAATGAATATATCTAGGGAAATAAATATTTCAACCTGCACTCTTCTTGAGAAGTTGTTTATGAAGAATAAGGGGAGAAAAAGGGGCAGAAAATCATCTCAGGACACTAAACCAGTGGGAGGCAGAAACTGCACTCCCAAATGAGATGGATGCACAAAGAAAAGCCAGGCAATTTGACAGAATTGTGTGTGAGTTTTGAAAGATGATCTATTATTCTGTTGACAGAAAAATATACTAAAATTATGCTTTTTATAGTCAATTAAAATACAAATTGTATATAGTTGTATATTATTTAAAAGATAATTATATAATTATAATTATATAATTATCTTTTATTTATATGTAATTATATATAATTTTCTTTTATTCTGTTTTATTTAACACAGAATTATGTTGTGAAAAATTGGTAAAAGTTGTTTATATAAACTCTTTCCCCTTACCTTTGAGTGTGAAAACAGGAGCCTTGTGTATGACAGATATTTGGGAATCGTGATAGCTTTTACCTTAACTCTCAGAATAGGAGGGATAGAAAGGAGAAATAGTAAACAGATCAAATGAAGCCCAACTATCCCACTACTAATTGTTATGGAAAATATAAATTATATACTTGGGTCTACAGGCCTGATATAATTCTGGTACAAACATCTTTAGAGGGGTTATACGTTTTGACAAATGTCTACAGTGGCCTGGTCCAGAGATACCTTAGGTTGCAATAGTTGCTAAGTATTAGAGACAAATTGGTGTTTCTGACACCAATGCTACAGCATTTCATCAGATGTTCACCAACAAGAACAAAGCTATCCTGTGAGATTTATGAGATTTCTCACAAAACAAACACATCCACCAAATCCTCTCCATAGAGAAAGAACAATTATTACTTTACAATGGTAAATGTTTCCAAGGGACCAGAAAAGTTCCCAAATTTCCAGCCCTCATTTCTAGAAACTGAGTGAAACTCCATGCTGCACAATTCCTTAGTTCCTAACATAGTGAGACTTCTTAACAGAAACTTTCACTCACTTAAGAGTTCATTGATGCATAAAACTTAATGCCCCTAATTGGACTCTTCTAGAATACACTTGAACTACTTCTCTATGCTTGAGTACTTAGGTTAAGGAATGTCCAAGGGAAACAGAGGATAAACAAAACTTAAAATTAATTAATAGTAATAGTAAAAATGAACTTTTCAAATGTATTTGGAAATTAAAATGAAAGTAATCATAAAATAAAAAAATAATATTTTAAAAAATCTTTAACTATCCATCCTAAAATATGGGCCACTTAGAAAATAATGAAGTTTAGTCACTACACATGGCAAAGTATAACATGTGGTTAAATTGTGTTCAGAAGAAAATACATGATTGCAAACAGTTGTATTATAAGAAAAAATGGCATCAATAATTTACAATCATTTTCAAAAACAGAACACACCAAACAAATTTAAGAGACTGAAATCACAACTAATTTTTGAAAAAACATATAATAAAAGCCACTTGAAAAGTTTCTCTGAATTTTAATCCCAGCTGATAGCATATGTATACACATAAAATAGACACAGGCATATATATGTAAATATGTATGTGTGTGTGCGTATAAATACAAATATGCACATTTATAGGTATACACTGTGCATGTATAGAGAGAGACAGAAAAAAAACCAGAAAGACAGTGAAAGATAGATGCAGGAATAAAAATGCATCTATCTATCTATAAATACTGCATTTTCCTCATTGTTATTTTAGAATATGTAATTAAATAACACTTTTCAATGATACAGTAAATTTATTTTTAAGTGAAAAGGTAATATTATAAAAATACTCCTACCTGCCACCATTTTATCTTCATCAAATTTTGCAAAATTTATTAACTTATGCTTTGTCTCTGAAATAAAACAGCATAGAATTTTTTCTATGCTGACAATAGTAAACATTCAGAAACAATTTCATGATTAACAAAAATATATACAAGATTTTTCTACACTGTCTTCATAGCTAGAATGTCCTTTGCTAGGCATAACTTTCTAAAGCTATTCCTTTCTATTTTATGGTAGACTCAGAGCAAGATTAGTAACACTGATTTTTTTCTCAGAAATTTATTTTATTCTCAACATTTATCATAATCATGTTAAATTATTATTATTATTATTACTGTTATTGTTTGGTACCAGGGATCAAACTCACAACCTTTCGCGTACCAGGCCAGAGCTTGAGCCACTGAGCTAAATCCCCAGTCATGCTAAATTAATTTGAATTAATATTTTGTTGTATCTAACCAAAGTTATATTTAGCAAAAATCTATCTTACCAAAAGTATACTTACACTTTGATAGTCTTTGTAAGTTTTGATACATATTTAAGCATATGTACTTGAAAATCCATCTTGTCCTTCATATATGAATCCTGAAAAAAATGCCTGTATAAATTTGAACTGGAATTAAACAGTGTATCAGTGAATCATATTTTTTTAAATGAAAAGAAACATTAATGTAAATTCTCCTGAATTTTTAAAAAGTAGTTTCTTACTTCAAAATTTCCATAATGAATATTCCATTAAAACATATCAAATCTGGTTACAATTAAATCTGGTAAAAGTAGCTATCACTACTGCTTCCTATTAACTCTTTTCCTTGTTATAAATTGTAGAATTTGTATGACATGTTCTTTAATACACACTCAGAAGCTTAGCAAAAATAATACTATGAAAATTGCAATAAAATGCCATACTCATCTACAATTATTAAAGAAATACTTCTAGAAGTTGATTGTATCTCCCTCTTCTATTCTTGCTTTAACAATATCTCTGCTGAAAAATGTCATTTTCCATATCTGTCTTTCATGTCTACAACAGAAAAATTGACCCTGCAAATCCAAATCAATTTGCATAACTGATTTGTAAAGAAACACCATAAACTTCTTGAAGAAAGTTATTTAAGATAGATATTTTACAATCCTCCTCAACTTAAAAAATGACCAAAATATGAGAAACATTTGCCTTTCAGTTAAAAAACGTACATTCAATTTGTCTATTCAGCTATCACTTCACATCTATTTCTCCTTTATTTATGGAAAGGTAATCAATCAATCACCAAGGATTACATTCAAGGCACCATTCTGGATCTGGCAAACAAAAGAAATATGCTTTCTGTTCTTACAGAGCTTACAGTCCAGGAACGTATTAGTGTGAAATAGGTGTGTGACCTGTATGCTGAAGTAATTCTCTCTCAATGGAAGATAAGATTACCTCATAGTGATCTAAACAGAAATTATTTATTTTGCAGTTGTGTACTGTATGATGCATAGAGCTATTTCCATTCTCATAAAAATGTTTGTACACTAGTACTGTACAGTACTTTGGCCCACCATGTAACACATTATAAATGTGTCCATTTTCCTGTCAATTGAAATGTTATGTCTTTTGCCTGCAACTAAACCTATTCATTACAGAATCGATACTTACTAGCTACCTATTTCCTTAAGCTCATAACCTGAATTCACTCTTTATTCCACAAAAATCCAATCCATCAACAAGTCTTGCCAACTCTCCGAAAGCATTTTTTAGTGTTTTCCCATGGGCAAAATTCTTATTCATTTCATCAAATTATGTCTCTGGATTAGTTGATTACCATCCTACTTTTCTACTTCCACCTACTCATTCAACATGCAACCACAATACCATATTTGAAATATAAAGCAGATCATGCCAATTTAATGTATTCCAGTACAATGAAAGAACAAGTAATAAAATGTTGACCGTGGCTGTAAGGCTGTCTTGGATTCAGCCCTGGCCAGCTTTCTCAACCTCTGCCACTTGCCTCCAGCTCATTCTGCTACAGCCTGTGGCTTCGGTACAGTCCTCTGGGATACTGAATGTACTCCTTTTCTCTGACAGAAAGTTTCTTACCTAACTGCCTTTCTATTTTCTTCTTTTCTTTCTCTTTTTCATTTTTTCCCCCCTTAAGATCCCTGCACAAAGCCTCACAGGCATTTTTGATCCAGGGTCATAGAAAATCATTCTGGAATTTTTTCCTTGCAGAAGAAGAAATCAGATGAACAAAGAATAATAGAAGGATAATTTAAATTGTTTAAAAAAAAATCCTGTGAGATAAGGCACTTTTAAACTTTACCATGCATATAACCACACTAAGGATTCAAGGGGACAGCAATTGAAACAGTTAATTGCTATGTAAACATCACAAAGTCCAGCAGCCAAATCAATAAACATTTATTTACCTCACAATTAAGTAGGCTAAAATTTTGGGCTGAGTTTTGCTGAATAGTTTTTCTCATCTGATGTTGGCTGTGTTTGCATGACTTGGAGGTCAGATTCCTGTCACCTGAGACAGGTTGACCTAGCACATGATCTCTTCAGCAGTTTTCCTCTTCTGTGTATGAAATCTCATTTTCCAACTGGA
The DNA here is from genome assembly GCA_004363535.1 of Dasyprocta punctata. Lineage (NCBI taxonomy): Eukaryota > Metazoa > Chordata > Mammalia > Rodentia > Dasyproctidae > Dasyprocta > Dasyprocta punctata. Next base: position 9,692 of record RJWM01047109.1, read on the forward strand.
TTTTGTCCAGCAAGTTTTCAGAGGAGCGAGCATATTAGTTAAGGTCTCTTAAAGCCAAGGCCTTAAACTGGAATGATGTCACTTCTGCTAACTTCTATTGTCACGGTGTGGCCAATGCAGAGACATGGCGAAAACTGCAAAGAAACACTACATGGGTATAAAGAATGGAAAAACGTAGGCTATTTTTAATCATCTATAGCTGAACTCCACACTGACTAAAAACATAAAACAAGTATTATTCATCATGTGGTGAAATATACTAGGGATAGCCATGTCCTAGTGTGTCTTGGGTTGAATATATCTGATTTTAGTTAAGACCTTTGAAGTAACTGGCATAGAGGGAAACGATTATTTATTTTAATAGCATCTCATAGACTTCAAGGAAAACATTTAACTGCTTCTCTTTGGATTCTTTTTAAATTTTTTTATTTTATTTATTAATTACCTTGAAAGTGCATGGATCTGTGAGGCATCTGATGATGTCTGAAGATATGAACACTGCAATGTTCAAATAGGAGTAAGCAGAGCCACTTACTCAAACAAAATTTCTGTGAAAACATTCTTCTGTTATTATTATTAATTTTTTTTGGTACCAGAGATCGAACTCACAGCCTCACACTTTCATAACATAATTTTGGTTGCTTAAGTATGTATCCTGTTTCTTAGTTTTTAGAACATTTTCTTAGGCATTACCTGTTGGAGATAGCACAGTAGAATATAAGAAGTAAAGAGAAGTACAAAAGGGTTGAGGAAAATCGTAATATTAAAACAGTACTTTTTAAGAAAAACTGGAGCTTCAGGACACAAAAGTTATTCAAGACATTTTCTCTCCCAGGAAAAGATCCTAAGGGCTTTAAAGACAATAAGCCTGCAAAACGAGTGCAGGCTGTGTGACTGTCACCTATAAACTGCAATCCTGCCTGCCAACTTCTGCCCTTAGGAAATGCTATACTAAGAGGACAGCATATATCAGCTTCAAACACATGTAAATTATTCTCATTTTAACATAGCTTACCTAATGGCTCAAATGACAGACACTTGAGTACACATCTTATCTTTCAGGGGCATCCCCAAGTCTCCATAAATATACCCAAGCGAGACCTGAGGGCACCGACTCCCTCTAGAGGACACACATGCTGTTTCTTTAAGGTATTGAAATATACAGAAGATTCTTTTTCTATGAAATCATGGAATCTGCAAGCTGCCTAAGCAGCAGGGTGATTTGAGGTACCCCATCTCTGCTTCGGGGCCCTTCTACAGCCCTGCCCATGAACAGTAGTATCATTTTAAACACTTCCACCCTTCCATTGATTTAATAAACTTTAGACCTTGGGTTGTAATACGTACATTGTGGATTGCACCTGGACTGCTTCCCCAAACCTTCATATATTCAGAGGCAGGGGCTGTGAACAGTGATCAGACTATGGGGGCTCTGTCACTGCTGTGCCCTGAAGCGGGGATCCTGGTCGGAAGAGGACTGTCACCACTCAGCTCTTACCTTCATTCTCTTTTTCCTGACAACTATGAATAAGCAGCTTTTCTTTCTGTCCAGCCCTTCACACCATGGCTTTTCAACCTGTCAAACGTGGACTAAAACGTCTAAAGTATGAGCCAAAACAAACCTCACCTCTTTTAAATTGCAGGTGTGGGGTATTTTGTCCCACTGATGAGGCAAGTGACAAAGACAGCATACTTAAAGAAAGCTGGCAACTACTTCACTCTTTAGTTTCTATTTCAACTCAGTTGATTGCTGGCACACGGATAGTAAGGTTTTCGAGTAGTGAAAGCTGTAGTTCCTCAGTCCTTACATGTACATGGACATGACTCTGCTCCTTTTAACTTAGCTAATATCCAGACCAGTTAGAAAATTTTAAACATATGCATCTGCTTTTAAAACTCTGAGAACTTTTTCATTAGCTTCTAGCATTTAGCATTATGAGGACTCAGCCTGTTTATTTTACACACATCTTTAACGACTATATTTTTCTACCTATATATTTTTAAGATGATATAGTTCTTCCCAGAAATTTAGATGTTTTGGGTATTAAGCACTCAATCAGTTTTTATGGGTAAATGAATAATATGGCTTTATGTTTATGCTTTTCTATTTCTCTATACAAAGTAGCCATCTCTAATATATGAATTTCCGTTGCATTCTCCTCTTATGAGTCATCATTATGCTTAATATTTGCCTAACTTACACATAATTCCTTCAAAATTTTCATTTCTTTACTCAATTCCAGTGTCACACATCCTTGTATTTACTCATATTACATGCTTTTCTCTGTTTATTGACATATGGCTTTTAAAACATCATTTATTTTACAAATCACTTATGAAATACTTTA
>RJWM01047110.1:0-12039 GCA_004363535.1 Dasyprocta punctata
TACTTCTTTTCACTATTAAACATCTTATATCCAAAATTTTGACTCAATATCTACTTCTAGGGAGCTCAACATGGAAAAACTGACAACACTCAAAATAGTTTTGGAATTTATATTTGGAATTGCCTTTACAGGCCACAGAAGAAAAAGTTTTGCAAATGTATCCCATCTCATTAGGAAAACATACTTTTATTTAATTTATCTATTTATTTTGGTACCAGAGATCGAACTCACAACCTCACGCCTGCCAGGCAGATGCTTATGCCACTGAACTAAATTCTCAGCCCTATTTTTTGAGACACGGTTTCGCTATGCATTCAGGCTGGCCTTGAACTCACTTTGTAGCCCAGGCTGGTTTTGAACTCACAACAATCCTCCTACCTCAGCCTCCCAACTGCTAGGATTAAAGACTTGAACTACCATGCCCAGCTTAACATAATTTTATTATTCAAGCTGAATAAGAAAATAGTATGATATATGAGTTAAGAATAAAGATTTGCCATTTTAATGATGTCAAAGTATTATTCATTGATGATGCATTAATTAAGCAGTTCTCATATATCAAAGATTATGCTAGGTACTAGGAAAGCAGAGATAAAATCAAAGCTGCCATTTATTTAAACAGAGGGAAAGGAAGGCCTCTGACGGAATCATCTTATCCCTATCAAAATAAGATGTGAGTTTTTATGGAGCAGTAGTTGTGAAAAACACAATAGAAAATTAAAAGAGTTTAGCTTAGCCCCAGAATATATTTCTACTTCTGATTTTTTAAAATATTCTAAACACTGGCACCATCGTTAAATAAGTATATTTTAAAAAATTATTGACTACTTTTAAGGAAAAATTATTTCTTTACAAATTTACATTTCCTTAGCATAGGCACTAAGTATGTCTCATGTTTAGTTTGTTAACTATTTATCTTACTATTATATTTCATGTGTTAATTCATTATATTATGCTCTAGTTAGTCTTCTCAGCTAAATAATGATATTGGAGGACTTATCTTACCTGTGTAAAGCCGTAAGTACAAGAAAACTATATTAAAGGAGATAGATTGCAGGCTAATTTTTAGTAGTTATCGTTATCAGGGAAGGACAAATCACTACCTAATTTTGCCCATCATTTAAAATTTCATTGAAAAAATAAGATATTTAAATTTAAATTCTGTGAACAAAAACACCCTTGGTTTCTCATGCTTTTTCCATATATCTTTCTCATGACTTTTTTTCTCTCCTTTCCACTCCTTCTAATGAAGCCTATTTTTGTAATTACAATTTTTCAAGTCTCAGGGAAGCAGGTCAAAATCTCCACTTTGATTTTTCCATATCTCCCTCTTCTAGCCCCTCTTCTCAAAGTTTTAATTGCATTGTCTGCTCTTGGAAGACTGTACTGACAGTAGTTTTATGACCCAGGATTTTTCAATTTCTTATCCAAAGCCAACATCATCTCAAGTTCCTAAATTTATGGGCACAGCAGATGACATATGGGATTAAATTCTTGATATATTTCCAACAGTGACCTGCCTTTGCCAGTAGCCCCAGCTTTCTGCTGAGAGAAAATGTGGGGGAAACATGCTAGAGTTGTGTAATAGGGTACTGTATCTTGCTGTCTTTTAAAGCACTCATGTTTGGCACTCTCTACCCCTCATATCTCACCACTGTCCAATGTGAAGGAGATTCCTTCACATTTTGAATAGTTTCAAATGTTAGGAATGAGGAGCCATGATACCTTCATCAAAAAATTAATAGTGACCAATAAAATAAAAAGATAAAACAGAACAAAACAAAACACTTCACACTGCCAAATTTGGCTAAAGGACCATCTGTTTTCCTCAATGCCTTCTGATTTGTTGCACATATTTTATTGTTTGAAGACTTGCGTTTTTTCACCTGTTCATTTGTCTAGTTTCCTCCCTAGGCTTACCTCCTGGCAAAGATTAATTGTATTGTTTTTCTTCATTTTGCTTCTCTTGGTTTTATCTTGGAGATGCCAATAACCTCTTTTTTCCCATGGCAAACAATGCTCATGTGGTTCATTCTTATCATCTGTGAAGCACAGCATCTCTAAACATATTCATTACTCTTTTCTGGAATTTATCCAGGAAGCTTTTCTGATTAGTTCAGTGGAACTTCGCCCTTAAAAGAGTGTTAGGAATGATAAAATGGGACCAATAAACAGTAGTATAAACAAATGTATGAACTAAAATTTTGAAGACTATTTCATAACATCCCATTAAACTAAGTCTAATATTTTAAGCATTTTAAATTATCATCTCAGATCAGATATTTAAATTCAAAATTTTTGAATCTGCTTGTTCATTCAGGGTTACAGGAAAGGGCTTATTGTACTGTATCTCAGAGACAGACAGAGTGCCCAAATTTTTAAAATCACTTTACTTTTATAATAATATGAGATATTTTAATAAAACCTCCAGCCTCAATTTATGTGTCGCTGAGAGTAAAGGTGTGTTAATAATTTACTCCTAGATTTTTGGTATTTCTTTTTTTTTTCTTTTGTACTGGGGATCTAACTCACAACTTCGCACCTGCCAGACAGGTGCTTAGACCACTGACCTAAATCCCAGGCCTATTTTTTGAGACAGGGTCTCATTATGTAGTTCAGGCCAGCCTTGAGTTCACTTTGTAGCCGAGGCTGGTCTCAAACTCACAACAATCCTCCTGCCTCAGCCTCCGAAGTGCTGTGATTAAAGGCATGTGCCACCACCCCTGGCTGGAATTTCTTTTAAAACAGAAGTTTTTTTTGTTTTGTTTTGTTTGTTTGTTTGTTTGTTTGTTTTTCTGCTACACTTTCAGTGTAATTAGAAAACATTCATGTATCCTATCATTACTGTCCTGAGATGATTAGAACTCCAGAACTAAGTTTGAATGCAAATTTAAGTACATATATGTTTCATTTTGATTGGTGAATTAAGACCATTTACATTGATGTTTATAACTGATGTGTATTGGCTTGTCCTTGTCGTCTTATTTTCTTATTGATGGGTCCATGTCTTTTCTCTCCTTTTAATTGCTTGCCCTGCCTGGTGGCTTCTTTCTACTGGTACTCTTGGAATTGTTGCCTTTATTATCTCTTTCTAGAATATCTTTCAATACCTTTTGTAGAGCTGGTTTGCTTGTTACAAATTTCTTCGGTTGTTCTTTGTCATGTAAGTATTTTATTTCTCTATTAATTCTGAAAGATAATTTTGCAACATATCTCAGTGTGGATTGGAATTGTTTTTTCTTTCAGCACTTGAAAAATTTGCTCCAAGCTCTTCTTGACTTAAGGGTTTGTATTGAGAAGTGTCCTGTAATTCTAATGGGCGTTCATTATGGGTGAGTTGTTTCTTTCTTCTAACAGAAATTCTGATCTTGTACTGAATTTCTGGAATCCTGGTTATTATATTACTTGGTATAGATTTATTTTAGTCATGACTAATTAAAGGTCTGTATGCATCAATTAGCTGATGTCAAATTACTTTTCCATGTTTGGAAAGTTTTCAGCTATTAGTTCTGTGAACATGTTTTTCGTGTTGTTTGCAATTCTTCTTTTTTCATCAACTCCAATCAATCTTTTTTTTTTCATTTTTTGGTACCAGGGATTGAACTCACAACCTTGTACCTGCCAGGCAGGCACTTAGGCCACTGAGCTAAATCCCCGGCAGCTCTAGTCAATCTTACTGTCCTCCTTTGCATCATCTTGCAGTTGTTGGATTGGTTTTCATGGTTCTTTGCTATCCATAATAGATTTTTCTTTTCCCAATCACTAACTGCAATTACTTTCCCAATGCACTAACTTCTGGGCTTGATATTCTATCTTCACTTCTTTTCATATGGTTTTGGGAACTTTCAATGGAATTTTTAATTTCCTGGATATTTGTTTGAACCTGTTTCATAGATTCCATTTCTTTCCTATGTGGGGCATTTATGATTTTCTTCATTTTTCTATGCTCCTCTATTTTTTTTAGCTTTGTTTACTGTAGATTTGCTGAGAAAGTCCTTTACTATGATAGTCATCTCTTTTTTAACCTGTGAAATTGTTTCTGTTCTGCTTTCCTCTCTATCCTCAAGTGTATGTTCTGCTGCTGGAATTTCACAAGACTCAGTTAGATGACTTCTGTTTTCCTCTGTCTCATTGTCCCCTGAATTTGTCCTGACTGGGCTGGAAGTTTGGGATTGCATTTTGCTTCTGTGTCTCGTCATTTTCTATGTTTATTTTAATTTGTTTTCTGTGTTGTTGTTTGCATTTCTTATGCTAGATAGCTTTATCACTGAGATCAAGGATTCTCTAGCAAATGTCTATTCCTCCAAGATGTCTTTTTCGTGTAGCTGGCTGTAGGTCTTTGTGTCTGTCCCAAAGGCCTATCTTCCAACTTTATTAGGGATGAAAAATTGTTATCTATTTGGTTCAGCACTCAGTCCTTTGGTACTGGACTATGGGAATTATTATGAACCCAGATAATCGCAGTGTGGTCATATAAGTGTGAACAACTGATTACATTACATGGATGGCATCCTGGTTAACATAGTACAATTATCAATAACAGTATCATCAAATATAGCCTGGAAACTGACAATATGTGGTGTGTGTATTCCTAGAAGCAAGGTCCATAATTATATAATAACATACTACATAAATCAGGAACTTGTATCAGTGAGTTTCCCCTTGGAGGAGTGATTTTATCCTATACAGAAGGGTAATTGAAGAGGGATAGGAGATGAAACAGAGCAATAACGTAAGAGAAATATAGTGGGAGCAAGACTGGAGGGCAAAGGATGATCACTCAGACTGCCATGCTGGAGAAGAGGACAGAAGAGAAAGAATGAAGGAGAAAGAAACAGAATATTGAGGCAAACTAGAAAGAATAGATACAATTTTCATTCACATGAAAATATCAGAAAGTCAAGAAAGACTATTGAGAAAAAAGAGAGATAGGACAGGGCAGGAAAATCAAACCAAAATGTCAAAAATTTAAACAACCACTCCTCTAAAAAAATAAATCTTCTGCTGGTGTCCCTAGTTCTATGTCAGTTCCCTAGTTAGAGCCAGAATCTGTCCTGAATAACACCACCAAGTCTTCAGTAGAATTACTGCTAACTGCAGGACGGATCTTGGCCATACCACTGACTCCTCTCAGGTAATGGTCATAGATGGGGATAGTGCCCCTGTTCTGCCACCAGCCAGCATCACTTATCTGCTTGTACTCCTGGGTGCAGAGCAGGAGGCAGTGTCCTTGTCTGGCAGCTGGGCAAGGCCACTTTCCTGCTTTCCCTGCTGGCTTCAGAGCTGAGGTCTGCTTTTGGACCATTGTAGCTAGGTGTAAGACTGGCTTTGGCCCCCAGTAGAATGCAGTCTGGGTGGTCCCAGATTATACTTCTTGGCAGAATTTCCCCCAGTCTGCTCTCAAACAAGTGTGTCTTGCGAATTAGTTCTCATTCATTTAGACCAGGCATATGCTCATAGATTTTAGATTATATTTCTTAACCTCTAAGTTTTTTCTTCAGTAGTTTAATTTCAAAGAGATGGAGTTTTCCCACTTCGGTAGGAAAGAACACTTTTGCTTTTTGTTTTTCCAAACTATTGTTTACTTTCTGCTTTATTTTATCGCAATGTCTGCAAAATCCATTTTTATTTTTAACACTTGAAATTCAGCAATCATATCTGCCCATACATAGATATTTGGTGCTTGGATACATATCTGACCTGAAAAAGTTTGATCTTCAGATTTAGGTCTTTCTTTAGTTTCACAAATCTTTCTTTTGGTTTATTTTTTATTCCGTTTACTTCTACATTGCATGTTGGCTATCCAATATCTAGATGATAACTCCATCACTTTCATAATATTTTATTTCTCCTTAATATCTGAGAGAATGCTTAAATAATATTTTATAAATCTGCGATGTTTTTATTATTGATTTAACTTTATGTAGTCTAGATTCTATTTTATTATATTTTTAAATTGTTTTAGGGCATCATTTCTTCAAATTCTGGTTTTTATTTTGATAGAAACTTTATGCAATATGTTGTTTAATACTCTCAGTTTCATTACTTTGTCAATTTTATTTTTAATTTAAAAAACAAATTTCTTATCATAACCATCTCTACATTTTCATTTCAATGATATAAATATATTCATACTGCTATGCAACCAGTCCTTAAACTTTTTGATCTGGCAAGACTGACTTTATACCCAATTAAGCTGGTTTTGTGTTACTGTGACAAAATATTGAAGATAAACAACTTAAGGGAGAGAAGATTTACTTTGGCTGATTATCCCAGAACTTTCAGTCTAGTCTCTTGGCTATACTGCTATGGGTCTCTCCATATACAGTATGTCATAGTAGAAGTGAATGGTGGAGGAAGATGGTCATTTCATGGCATATAAGAAATGAACAATGAAAGAAAGGAAGGGACCAGTATCTCAAAATCATCTTCAAGGGGCTGTCCCCAGTGACCTAGCTCATTTTCATAAGGCCCTACCTTCTAAATCTTCCCCCATCTTCCAACTGTGCCAAAAGCTGGTGACTAAGCTCTCAACACATATGGGAGGCACTGAAGGTTGAAACTATAATACCAATTAACCAAAGTTCCCAATTTCTTCCTTCCCCTAACCCCTAGCAACCAGTATGCTACACTCTGCTTCTATGAAGCTGACTAACGTGGATATGTTACTCATTACAATCATAGTGTATTTGGTACTTGGTAACTGGCTTATTGCACTTAATGTAGTATTTTCAAGGCCCACCCATGTTATAGGATGTACCAAAATTTCCTTCCTTTTTAAATTGGTATATCACTCTATTTTCTGTTGTGAATAAAACAACACCATATATGGGTGAGTGATGAAATAAACATATTTTGGCTCTCAGTTTTCATCCAAAGGCGAGGAGCTCCATATAGCAATGGCCTTTTTGCTGACGAAGTCCCAAGGTGGTGCCAAACATCATGTGGTAAAAGACAGGGATCTCATATGTATACATTGATCTTCTAGCGCTTCTTCTCATTGACTATCAGGCGTCACTCATGGAAGGTACCCTGAATGATATTATCAAATCTTAGTCAGTTCCCAAAGGATGTACCTCTAAAGTCATAATTTCTGTCATAAATACCCATGTTATCCCTACTTCAAAATGAACATAAACTTTCAACACAGGAAAATTCAAAGGTTACATATGCAAGCTATACTAAAATCACAACAGCCTGAAAAATATTCCATGTGTATATATGCTACACTTTGGTTACCCCTTAATTTATCAGTGGGCCTTTAATTACTGGATTTCTATGAATAGTATTGCTATTAACATGGCTGTGCTATTTTATCAAATTTTTGAAAATGAAATTTGTTTTCACAACCATTTATGTTTGGTGAAAATGTTTAAAAATTGTTCTCACATGCTATATATTTTTAAATATAATGGCATTTTAAAAAGTTAACCCCACTTCTCTCTACTTTGAATAAAAAAAAATTTTTATATTATAGCTTATCAGGTTCTTTTCCTATGACATTAACAGCATTTGACGTCTTCTTCGGAAAGATAAGCTAGAATGGTTGCTGCCATAGGTTACTAATTCCATTTCAGTCACTCAATAATCAGAAGTTCTTAGTAGAAAATTATAGTAGGAAATCTTAGTAGTAAATCATTCATCACTAATATTTCCATTTATATTTTGAAACTACTAGAAACATTTGTGTTCAATATTCATTTTTTAAATTTTGCCTTCTTTGGAGATATGACTTAATTCTTTCTAGTCTTTCCTAGAATTACCTTGCCCTTTATTTTAGTTATTTTATTTTTATTTTTATTTTTTTTGAGTACTGGGGATTGAACTCATGACTTTGCACTTGCCAAGAAGACACTTATGCCACTGAGCTACATCCCCAGCCAAGCCTTGCCTGTGTTTAAGAGATTAACCCAAACCAGTTTGTGCAGATATTTTCCCTGAATTAAGGTTAAATTTTATTCATATTTTAATAATTTTAATTGGTATTTTCCCACCTGAATAACACAATTTAGATCAGCAAAGTTTTCATAATTTTTTAAAAAGTGCATAAATATGATTTTGTATGTTCCAGGTGATAACAAAATTCCTTTGTATGAGATTTTAAGATTGCTAATGTGAAATATTCCAGTGATTATTACTGTATTCTAAGAAGCTGAAAATTCTTAGAAATGGATGAGAACAGCTCTACAACCTTAAGGTGTAAATTTTTACAATTTCTATTTTGCTTTAAGCCAAATTAAAGTGGTTCAGAAAAACAATTTGGCAAATTGAGGAAGGCCCATAGCCACACGGTGTCACTATTGAATGCAAGTCCTCCAGGATCTGATCTGCTAGGTTACAAGCTGCAGCTGGGTCTTTTTGACCTGGTTCCAGGATACACTAGTATGGGAGGTTATTCGGTGCATATTCTCCTCCCAGGTGTTTTGTCTTGTAGTTGTTTGCATTGCATTCTCTAGGCCCTACCCATTAGGGATGACCACCATACAAATGCATGCCATTCTTTTTATGGGTAGCAGGTCAGATTAATGTGTGTGTGTGTGTGTTTTACCTTTAAGTACTTACATGATTTTCCATCTCTCCTAGCTCTAGGAATTCAACCAAGATAGAGTTAACTGCTTTCCTTATCATTCCTAGAAAATTAAGAAGAGGGATTCAAGTTATATACAATCAATAGATTGTGCCACATCTTCCTCCAAAGGGGACTTAGCATGCTTTCCAAGTTAATCAATCTCTTTCCTGGAACCTTTAAACTTGAACACTTAATAGTATCTTTGGATAAAGATGGCTATATTGAATCCAGTGAGAGTTATTCTCTAGAAAATAAGAGGCCTCTTTCTTTTTCTGGTAATGTGTGTGTGTGTGTGTGTGTGTGTGCGTGCATACGTGCATGTTGGAGATGGAAGAAATAATTGCCATATTTTAACCAACTTTAGCGAAATGGATACCTTGTCACTTTTCTAATTTTATCAGAGAAAAAATACTGCAAGGGAAGAATAGTTGATATATAAAAACCTCTTTTTCTTGAGATGATTACATTTTTACAAAGCAACATACCACACATATTATTTGAGGAACAGGGAAAAATTCTCCTAAATATATCTCACTAACTCCCTACTTGAATATTTGTGATTCTTTCACATTATTTAATGTAAAAAGAGAATTTCTTTAGAATGAAGACACCTTTATACTAATAGAAGTAGTCTCACCACTAGGAGAAAAAGGTCAATAGCTTCTTTATGCAACAATAGATATCAGTTGTCTCCAACAGGCTTCTACATTTAATACATTGGGACACATTGTATGGAGCTTTTTATGCCACAGCAGTATTCTGTGTTAAAAAAATATGGGCTGACATTAACTAATATGACCAAATTATATATATATGTATATATACCTATATATATATATATATATATACACACACACCTGTATTTATATATATATATGTGCGTGTGTCTGTATGTGTATATACATATATGTATATATATATATATATATATATATATATATATATACACACACACACATATACAGAGAGAGAGAGACAGAGAGAGAGAAAGAGATTGAATTTAGGTACTTTTCACAGTGTCATTTAAGCATCTCAAAAGTCATATAAGCCACTTTATGGTTTAGGTAAAGTGTCAGTCATTACCTTGCTATGGTTCACACAGTTTTCAAACATTGATCAGCCTGATCATAAAATCTATGTCCTTGGTAATATACTATCCTCTTTATCAGGAGAAATATTTATTTATTTTATTTATTTTTTATTTATTTGTTTGTAGTGTGTGTGTGTGTGTACGTGTGTATACAGGGAATCGAACCCAGGACCTTGTGCCGGCCAGGCAGGCGCTGCACCACTGACCTATATCCCCAGCTCTGAGAAATATTTATTTTAATAACAATTGCTGAAACTGTTTATTACTTTGTAGTTTAAAATTTGTATTTTAAAAATCATTAAAATTTACAACCATCCTGTGTGATGTTTAGGTCTATTATTTTCCCATTATACAGATGAAGAAAAAATAATTCTGAGAAACTGAGTAGCCTCAGTCAGATTCGTTGGCTAGAAATAAGTGTAAGCCCAGGATCAGGCTGCTTACAAATCTACTGAATACGTATAACTGGAAAGACCAGGTCAGATATGACACTTCTTACAAAAGAGATTATGGTACAAGAGAATTGAGTACCTTAGGCTGAGAGGAGAACAAACTGTCACATGGTAATTGAATGAAAGTGAGTAGCTGAAGCATCAACTTATCTTTAAAACTACACATGAGTAAACTACCAATGTAGCAAAAAGAATTATTTAGTAACATGAAAAAAAAACTTATTCTGCCAATCTAAAAAGGATGGAATAATTAGGAAATAATCTTTCTATATTTATGAAAACATATAAGTATCATTACTATGAAGTATGTCCAAAGTTTTTCAGAACTGTAACGACAGTTCTGGACCAGTAAGTTTTCTTTATTACTGTATTTTAGGACAAAGATATTAGGACATGATGACATTTGTAATCCAGTTTTGGACATTATGGTATTCTTCAGGATATAAATTTCTATTTTTTTTGTCTTTTTGCTTTTCCTTTTTATCAAAATATACAGTGAATGCTTTAATTTTTAAAAAAAAATTTACAAGGGTAACATACATTACCATTAATCCTCTTCAAAATACTGCTCCTGGTTCATTCCGCTATTCCTGCCACTTTCTGAAGCACTTGTGGAAGTCCTCTTTCATGAGAGTCTTTTCCTGTTTTCCTGGATGTCCTGAAGTGATTCAAAATATTTATGAGACTGTGGGAGATACAGTTCAGTGGCATAGCACCTGCCTGGCTAGCTCAAGGTCCTGAGTTTGGTTCCCATTACAAAAAAAAAAAAAAAATGTTTACGAGAATTTTTGTCAAATAAAAATGTTAGTCATAGTATCTGTCACTGTGTAGCTTCTTGCTCTCCCTAAATGTTGAAATAACCATGAAAGGTACATGTTTTAAATCAATTCAGGTCATGAAACCAGCCACTAGAGTGGAACTAAAGGCAGTCACCAAAAAGGACTTCAAGAACCAGTTCAGATCTTAGGAAGAAAGATGTGATAAGTATGTTTGAGGAGAAGAAGGCTTTTGAGGAAGATCAAGAGCAAAGTATCTTCTACTGTAATGCATTTCTTTAAAAAAAAATGTTATCATTCACCGCATTTTGTGATCGCACCGCTAGGTCAGTAGTAGCATGTTTGCCTAGCACACACGTGTCCCTAAATTTAATCTGTAACAGTGCAAATAAACAGATAAGTAAAGTATGAAATTATATTGAATGGTACTTACCTTGAAATCTTAGCTTAAGACTACATCTGGAGATACAACTGAACTACAGTTTCAAAGAACAGTTGCATAACTTACCAAAACATTTTTATGTTAAGTTCTGCAATCATTTACTCTCATCACAAACAATTGGTTACAAAAAGGGCAATATATTAAAAGAAAAATATTTTATGGTTCACTGAACAGGAATTGCCTTCTTTCATTACAAAGAAATAGAAATTCTTCTCCCACTTCAAGTAAAATGATGGGTAGAAAGACTATTGAATCATTTCTAAAATCAATGAGAATTAGGCAATTTGAAGGTTCTAGACATAGCAATACAAGTAAATCATAAATAAAACATCTTTAAGAGACATGGGTTTGCCTTTAGAAATAAGACATAGTTCTAAGATTGGGCAAATGAAACTAACAAGAGAATCGGCTGAGCAGAAGAATTTCATTGTGCTGAGTAGATAGTCATGTGTAAGTCTGAGTTGTTTTTTTTTTTTTTTTTTTTTTTTGCGGCACCGGGGATTGAACTCATAGCCGCGCACCTGCCAGACAGGCACTTAAGCTGCTGAGCCAAACTCCCGGCCCTGGTTTTTTTGAGGCAGGGTCGCACTATGCAGCTCAGGCCGGCCTTGCGCTCGCGTTGTAGCCCAGGCCGGCCTCGAACTCACAACGCTCCGCCTACCTCAGCCTCCCGAGTGCTGGGATTAAAGGCGTGCGCCACCACGCCCGGC
>RJWM01047111.1:0-12039 GCA_004363535.1 Dasyprocta punctata
TGTGAGCTGAAACCTAGGTAGTCAATGCACTAAGCAGCTCTTCACCAGCATTATACATGGCTTCTCTTCTTAAAGCAAAGTATTCCACTTTTGTACCTCTTAGCCAATGAAAGAGGGGTACTGCTGAGTTCTCAGATGCCTACAAGCATATGTTGCAAAGTACTTGGTTTTTTTAATTCCAGTCTTTCCAGTAACAAAGCTTTCCTCAGCCAGAAGTTTACAGGTCCCGATTTTACAGGTGGCAATTTTATAGCTCCAAAGTTAAAAGAGTTTTTTTTTTTTCCTAACCACTAGCTAGGGTTTTCAAATTATTCAGCTATTCTCTTTTATCCTGATTTTCATGGTACATTTAGTTTATGAGTACCTGCAGTACCCATGCCATTGCCTCAACATTGGGAGGCCTTGAAATTTCCTGTGTGAGATTAATCAGTCCATTATTCTTAACCACAGTATCTTGCACAGGCTCAGGACATGAGCAAAATGTAGACAAATTTTCTGCTACATAATAATACACAGGGTTTAAAATCCAACTGCCAGTTAAGTCCTTATTTATTTATTTATTTATTTATTTTTGTGGCACTGGGGATCAAACTGACAACCTGGCACCTGCCAGGCAGGTGCTTAAGTCTCTGAGCCAAACTCTTGACCCCAGTTTTTTGAGACAGGGTCACACTATGTAGCTCAGCCCGACTGTGTGCTCACGTTGTAGCCCAAGCCAGCCTCGAACTCACAACACTCCTCCTACTTCATCCTCCCGAGTGCTGGGATTAAAGGCGTGTGCCACCATGCCAGGCTACTGTCTGCATTTCTAAGCATTCTTGTTTTTTTGAGCCCTGAGCAGAAATGCCCATCAAGCATGGCTTATAGCATTCTAGGGCTTCTCTAGCCAGCATCTCTATACTTTTCCAAACTCCTCATACAAACCAGTTCCAAAGGCTTCCAATCCACATGGTCAGGTACTGTCATAGGAACAAGTCCACTTCTGATATCAAAATCTGTATAACTGGGGTTCACTAAAGGAAGAGAAACAATATAAAATTTTGTATAATTATGCAAGGGATTGATATAGTAGGTTTACAAAATCAAAGAAGGAAAAATACCAGTGGTTGTCTGTGGATTCAAAGGTGAAATAATCCAAAATGGCCATCTGGACACTGCAGGACTGAAGGATCCATTAGCAGTTCATGATTAAAGGCCTGGAAACTCACTGTAGTCACTGATGAAGTCTGTCTCAGAAGGTTGAGAAGTCTGCATTGAAAGACTGAAAAGTCTATACCAGAAAGCTGAAGTGTCTCTGGAAAAGATCAACATCCAGAAGCAATGGCAAAGACCAGAGCTCTTGCAATGAAAACAAAAAACAAGACTTCCTCTTTTTTCATTTTTATTCTTCCCAGGCTAAAAACCTGTTTATTGATTCCACCCATATCCATGGTGAGTCTTTCCTCCTCAGTTTGTAGCCTACATGTCTATCATCCACAGATACCCAGAGCTTTACTAATCTACTAGGTAGGTCTTACTCAAGTCAGGTAGATAGATAATAATAAATGATCATAGTGTGTACATTTTGTGAGGTATGTAAACAGGTTCTGGTTTCACATATTAATGTTTATTTATTCAATCAACACTAATTTGTTGAAAAAATTTCCTTGCCTTCATTGAATCCCATTGGTGCCTATGTCAAAAATTACTCTACTGAACACTTCTGTCTACTTATGCACATTTTATTTTGTTTAACTGACATATTTTTGGTTCTTATTAGAGTGCAGTACTGTCACGAGCATGTAGGAAGTGATAAATTAAGGTCATCTAAATTTCCTAAGTTTTCCTTTTTGGAAATTGTCTTAACTATTCTAGTCCCTTTCTAGCTTCCATACACTTTAGGATCAGCTTGCTAAAAAGGCTGCAAGGATTTGGGGGAATATTTCATTGAATTTTCATGTCAACCGATATTACATATCTTAAAACAGTGAGTCTTTAAATACATGACCTTGGCATACTTCTTTCATTTAGTTTAGTTTTTCTCAGTGACGTGCTATACATTTTAGTGAAAGAATTTATTTATATATTTGTAAAATTTAAGTTTTCTTATTGTATTGATGTTATCATGTTGAGAGTTAGTTTTATTTTCCTATTATTTGAAGAAAATCTATAGAAAATCAGTTTATTTTCATATTGATTTTTAAGCTCAGGCCTTCATGAACATATTCATTATGCTGAATAACTTTTGGAGAGAGGTAATTTAGTTTTGAATAGACATTTATAACAGTTGGAAAAAAGATAATTTTTCCTTTTGTTCTCTGGTACATATTCCTGTTGTTTCTTTCCTTTTTATTTCATTAGCCGAATTCCAGTACTTTATTTAATGAATTGTAACAATAGCAATCTTTTATTTGTCCTTGATTTTCAGGAAAATATATTCAGTGTTTCCACATTAAGTACAATGCTAGTGCATGGCTTTTTATATAATCTGCTTTTAAAAATGTATACATTTGCCATATACTGTGATCATCCCTTGAATATCATGTTTTTTTATATTGCTGGATTCAGTCTGCTGATAGTTTATGAAAGATTTTCACAACTAGACTTGTAATATTCTTTTTCATTGCAATAACGTTTAGTTCTGAATCTGGTAACACTTTTTCACAAATTGAAGTGAGAGGAGTTCCTTAACCTACTACCTCCTTAAATGACTAGCCTAAGGCTTGGTATCATTGTTCCTTTAAAATTTTGAGAGTGAGGGCCAGGAGTTTGGCTCAGTGGCTTAAACGCCTGCCTGGCAGGAACGAGGTTGTGAGTTTGATCCCCAGTGCCAAAAAAAATTAAAATAAAATAAAATGAAATGAAATTTTGAGAGAATGATCAAACATAAATAAGGATAGAATATTTATTTGAAAGGTTTGTAATTATAAATTCAAATTATAAGATTAAAGCTACAAAACTCACCTACACATTATTGTATATATTTAGTACATTGATTCAGCATAGAAAATTGCAACAACAATGACAACAGCTATTAGCCACTTACAGCATGGGACCCTGGGATGGGAGTTGGACTAATCAAAGATCAGGCCAATTTTCTTAAACTCACAGGAAATAATCTAAATAATCTCTCATTTGGTTGTGAAATACATCTCAGATCTTCTATAATCTGAGAAAATCGAAAAAAGCAGAAATACTCACCAGTCTCCACTATTATTCTATAGGGTATCTGACATGACCTGCTCCAAAATAATTATAAATTCTATGTTTATGTATATGTGTGTCATGTGAAAATGCAAAAAATTGATCATTTTCAAGGAAAAATACCCCAGGGGTTAATAAGAATGCTGATTTATTACCAGCAAATGTGAAGTTTGTTTTTTCCATGCTGCTTGAACAAGTCCCTAAGGAAAACATTTGCTCATAACCATCTCAGATCCATAGAGATTCAAATAAAAATTTCCTCTAATAATAGCAAATTAAGGATCTGTAGGATTATTTTCTTTACTCTGCTTCATTGGGTCTTAAGATGTTATTCTTCAATATTCCTTAAATTCTTATGCAGACTCGACTCCATTATTGTTCTAGGATCTTTAAGGCATATGGCTGTTAATACTCAATAGTAAATTTATCTGGTAATTGTGTGTACTCACATACATCTAATGATGAAGCTAAAATTAAAATTTCATCCAAGACCAGGAACATTTTCTCTGGTGATAGTATTACGGTAAGTCACACAGTTCTACCAGGCTTTGATAAACTATTGTGATTACAATTTAAATTTGGAAGATTGTCAAAAATTCATACTATCTATGTGAATAGAGCTATTGTTTTGTACAGGACGGACAAGACTGATCAGGGGACAACCTCTGTTCCACATCAGAATGCAGTGCATGGAGTCTATTTCTTCTTTCCCTTACTCTGTATCTGCCCT
Source organism: Dasyprocta punctata (assembly GCA_004363535.1). Taxonomy (NCBI): domain Eukaryota; kingdom Metazoa; phylum Chordata; class Mammalia; order Rodentia; family Dasyproctidae; genus Dasyprocta; species Dasyprocta punctata. The sequence continues at coordinate 3,914 of RJWM01047111.1, forward strand.
GATCTCTAACTCTCCTATTTTCTGTCTGCTCATGACAATGTCCCTGCTTTGCACTAAATTTTGAAATTTGCAGAATATTTGCAGAATATTCCCAGATGCATTAAGTAACTATCAAAACCACAACGCTTAGTCAGGTAAGAAATTCCTGTCACTAAAAAAGACACTGACATTAACCTATTTATCCAATATCTCTTGGTAAGACAAGTTTCAATCTGTGAATAAAAACTCAAGCTCTCATTTCTAGCCCACCTGATAAGCTACTGTATTCAGGGTATAAAACAATGTCCCCTTCCCTAATTTATGTTTTTGCAAACGTGAATTCAGAGGAGTCCCCAAATCTAGCCTTAAAAGTGAAAGGAAAACACTATTGGCATTGTTTCTGACTTACTAATTCCAGATACTTTTTCTGCCTGTTCCTCTCTCCTCTGTTTATAATTTTGGTATGAAAAAAAATTATTCTACAGCATGCATTAAGTCAGGGGGTCCCAACAAAAATCCTACTGTCTTTTTGTATTAGTAAATGATCAAAAGTCTTTGTATCTTATATCTTGTCAAGCAACAAAAGATCAGATCATGTTAATAGCATAATCTACACAGGAATGCATATTCAGTATTTATAAGAAGATATCATACTGGAACTGGGGTAATTAATTCAAAGTTGACCTTAAATTTTAGTGCTCATTACTTGAACATTTCTAAGAAAATTTAAAATTGTGAAGAATGTAAGGCAAAGCAAATAATTGCAGGAAAATATGAGGTAATTTTTGTATCTCTGATATGTCAACACTTGCACATTATAAAATATTAAAAGTCAAGAAGTATCCATAAATCAATTTGATGGTAGAAATTGAAGGAAGAGAGAAAAGAGAACAGAAATGTTCAGGATCTCCACCAGGTTCCAGATGCAGTGCTAGGTGCTTCTGATTCATCCTGGTGGATTCTCATTTGGAAAATCACTATAGATACACAGCAGTGGGAAATGATTTAAGAAGGCAAAGAAGTAAAAGGGAACAGAAAAAAGAAAAGCAAAGAGATTCTAAAATTCCCTAATATCCAGTACAGTACTTGGTAAAAGACAGTAATGCCAAATGGCAGTGCCAAAAATATTGAGGACCTTCTATAAAACCATCACTCATGTGAAGTCTTTGTATATATTATGCTTTGGAAATCTGGTCTAGTCTCCCTCTTCTAAACATTACGTGTGCTCTGATGACTCAGATAATCATGTCTTAGCTAGAACTTTCCCCCGAATCCCTGACTATACACCCTATTTCCTATTCAACATATCTATTGACCATAGAACAGGCATCAGACTTACTATGTTCAAAACAAACAAACAAACAAAAAACCTCCAAAACCTCATCCTTTACCATCACCATCAACCCATCTGACACCCACTTCCTTGGTTCCAAAAATGCTACTCTTCTCAGGCACTATATTCAGCAGGTGCCATCTGTACAATATTTCTCTGACTTCATTTGTCACCTCTGTCATTACCAGTCTGGATTGTTTATTTCTTTTAACTGAAGAATATTCTATCTATGTGACTCTCTGAATATATTTCTGTTTGACTTCTTAATGAATATTCTTGATATAATAACCAGATCTCGAGTGAGGCTTTTAAAAATATGAGTTAGAACACATAATACTCTGCATACTTCAGGCTGTCCAAGAGTGTCCCATCACACCTCGAATAATAGTTTTCACAACAGTGTCTACTAGAATCTAACTCCACCTGTAACTTCCACTACTATCATTCCCTGTCTTTCTGTTCCTAGCTGTTCCTCACACACGCCAAACTAACCCTTTCTCTCTCTCTTTCTTTCTCTCTCTCTCTCTCTCTCTCCCTCCCTCCCTTTAAACTTGATATTCCCTCTATTTGAAATGATCTTTCATCCAGACACTCCATTGCTGCCTCTTTCACTACAGTCAGTACTCAGCTCAAGGGCCATGTCTTCAGACTCCTTCCCTCGGGACCCTCCCTAATCACCGAACTGTGCCTGTTACATTGCTTTATTTCTTTCAAAATAGTTCTCATGGCTTGAGCCCAAATTCTGCATCTTTTGTTTATTGGGATCCTCCTTTAGGTCATGCTTAAGAGAGTAGGAATTTGTACCTTCAGAACACAGAAAACTCTTAGTAGAGTACTGGAGAATAAAAGACAGCACCAGTGTAATAGCTACATAAGATAGAAGTTGTTATCTTTTATTCGTGAACAAACTGCATTTTATAAAGGAGAGCGAATCTCTTCAACATCTCACAGCTGTTATGTGGTCATACCTGAAAGTGCATGCAGTTCCATTTCTCTTGAAACCTTGATGTCTTTATCACCCCATGATGACTAAAGTACATTTGTGGTACAAGAAATTGTAAGATATATGCTGCTAAAAAGTTAAAAGTAGCTTTTGGGGAAAGAAGTCAAAAGGAAAATAAATCAGATGAAATCAGAAAATTTACTAGTTGAGTAAAACTTTGGAAAAAGCCACACAGCCTGATACACTTGATCATTCTTCATCACATTCCTTGTAACCACAGGTTTGTTTTCTTAATGGAAGAGTCGCTTGCTCATTTGCTCTATTAGCATTTAACAACAAGCTTATATGTAGATATCAAGGTGTGTTTTTCATGGGAACTTTGTGCACAGGTTTATCTTCCATTTCTTTTTTCTCTCATAATGTTGGGGCAAAATAACAAACTTATAGATGTTTCATGATTAATTGAAAGACTGACCAAGTTGCTGTACTGCTGTCTCTGGTAAATTCAATTGACCCTGACAATGTCATTGCGATTGCCTATATGTTAAGGCACCTTGGGCTGACCTGTGCTCATTCAGTCAAGTCTCTCTCCTGAACAACTCCTATGTTATGGAAATGTCCTTAACCACTTTCATTCAGTCAAGTATATTATGGTAATGTCCTTAACCACTTTCATTCTGTCAAGTCTATCTGAACAATTCCTATATTATGGTAATGCCCTCAAGTATGCCCATTCTGTAAGAGCCTCTTCTGCTGGTTCCTGGAGTATTTCTATTGTTTCAAGACTAACCTGTCTGTCAATATATGACACAATGTATGTAACCAATCACATAACATTGGTCACTTGCTTTGTACCTCCTACTTCTGATTCTATATAGACTAAAGCCAGTCCTGATTGGGGGCTTTTGCTTGGAAGGAATTATCCCTGCAATAGTCCACTGAGTTGAACTCCAACAGTTCACTGGTGTAATGATTAAATGCTGCCTTCTTATCTCCTTGGTGCAGTTTTCCTTTTGGTTTGGTTTGATTTGACCTGACTTGGGAAATTTCCCGCAACAATATGGCTGTTGAATGGACAAAAATCCTACTTGAACATGAGTTCAAAATGTTTTCAGTGCTTATCAAAGTGTAAAACAGACTACCTCAGTGTTCTCTAACAAGAGGAAGAAGTCATTAGAGAAGATTATTTAGAAGTAAAATTATGAGTAACATAGTAACTAGAGCTGTGCAGAAGTTACTGAAGTTTTCAGGGTTAGGGAAAAACTATGATTCACAGGACACTCAGGTATTTAATTAAAATAGGTAAGTCCTGGGTCTAACATTTACTGGATGATCTTGGAAAGTTTTCATGAACTCATTTTGTAATAGTGAAACAATATTACCTTAAAGCTCTGTGCCTTATAGTAAATACTTAATCTGTTCCTTAGTTCATTCATATAATGGAGAAAACAGCACTTTCATAGGTAATTTGAAGGTTAATAGCATCATTAATATAATGCTTTTAGTACTGTGCTTAGCACTTTTACTTTTTCACCTCAGTTTCTTTCAGTATATGACAAGAGTTGCTTTCCAGCATCCTAGTATCACTTTACTCCTTCTATTTCCAACCTGACACCATCTCCCTCATGCCCATATAATAACATAATAGAAGAAGAGGAGAAGGAAAGGCAGACTCAAGACCAGGAATGGGGTGGGGGGAGGCAGTAGAAATCCTAGGTGTGGGCAAAGCCCTTTGGGATTACAGTTGAGAACTCAACAAATTAAATAAATATGCTGAAGACAGAGGGGAAATCTAAGTGGTGCCAGTAAAGAAGTGGCCAAATTCCAAGACATTAGAGAAAAAATACAAATAATTGCAGATAGAAAGCCAACTAAATAATAGTAGCTGTGGACAGAAATTTTCTGAGGAGATGTCTGAATAACAGAAAGATTATTTTTCTTTCCTAGGTAAAGCTAAACTTGGATTTGTGGAGGTAAAATGAGTTTCATTTCTAAATGTGAGTAAAAACAGGCATCAAAGGAAGTATCACCACCTTGATAAAATCTAAGTAGAAAATTTTTATTCTACTAGTTTTATACTATGAAATTCTGAGTTGTTGAAAATTATGTCATTCCTCAGGACTTAAGTTGCTAAACCCTGGATGGCAGTGTTTGCCTAATGAGCTACTCTTCCTTGATATATTCATCAATCACAAGTGGGAGAGGTATGGAAGCAGGAAACCATTCATCAGTAACTGCATTTGTCCTGAAGGCATTAACAGACCACCCAGGGCTCCAGCTCCCTCTCTTCTTCCTGTTTCTATTTATCTATGTCATCTCCTTGGTGGGAAACTTGTGTTTACTCTTTTTAATCAGGATAAGCACTCAGCTTCACACTCCCATGTATTATTTTCTCAGTCACTTGTCTTTCATAGATCTTTGCTACTCCTCTGTCATAATCCCAAAGATGTTAGCGAGCTTTGTGTTAGAGAAGAACATCACGTCTTTTCCAGAGTGCATGACTCAACTCTTTTTGTTCTGCTTCTTTGGCATTGATGATTCCTACATGCTAGTGGCCATGGCATATGATCGCTACGTTGCCATCTGCAACCCTTTGCTCTATCATGTCACCATGTCCCACAGAGTCTGTTTGCTACTGGTGACCAGTGTGTATGCAGTGGGGGCTTTGGGGGCATTAGTTCATACAAGCTACATATCCACTCGCTCCTTCTGTGGAACGAAAGTCATCCCCCATTACTTCTGTGACATCCTACCTCTTCTGAATATATCTTGTTCAAGAGACTACACGAAGGAGCTTTTGGTGATGATTGTGGTTGGATTTAATGTGTTCACATGTGCTACAGCCATCTTCATCTCTTACGTCTTCATCACTTCCAGCATTCTGCATATACGCTCAGTTGGTGGCAGGTCCAAAGCCTTCAGGACTTGCAGCTCCCATCTTGCAGCTGTTGGGATTTTCTATGGCTCCATCACTTTCATGTACTTTAAACCAGCTACCAATGATACAACTCAGGAGAAGGTGGCCTCTGTGTTTTATACCACGGTGATTCCAATGCTTAACCCCCTGATCTATAGCCTTAGAAACAAAGAAGTCAAAGAAGCTCTAAAAACTGTTCTGAATTGTAGGATACTCTCCAGGTCTGCATAGAAAATGTCACATTAAAAAAAAATGAAAACAATTTTGCACACACATTTTGTCTTTTATTTTTGTTTATTTGTCAGAGTAACTAGTTTCACACTCAAGGGCCATATTAAACAAAAATGGGTGAGTGATTTATTTTCGGTGACACACACTTCTCCTTTTAATTGCCTTACTACCAAAACCCAGTAGGCCTTTTCAATCTACCTAACCTATTTTCTTACTGCCTTAGACCCCGATTAAGTCATATTATCCTAAGTCTAATCTTTAGAAAGAAATAAACAAACCAAACTTAGAAGTAATCTGTAAAAAGGTAAGCATATTTTTGTTTTAAATATAAAAGACAGAAAATGATAGAAGAATAATTCTAGATTAACTTACACTATAGGATAATGACAACTGTTATGCAAGTTAGATGTTGGATTTCAAAAAACAAAAAGAATCTATAATAAACATTAGTGGAGTCACTGATAATGTTTAAATGTGGATTATATATTCAGTTATATTCAATTATACAATCATGGTAATGCTAAACTTCCAGAGTATATAGCTGTACTGTGTTTACATAGGAAAATGTTTCCATTCACAGAAGATACATGCTGGAATATTTAACAATGAAGTGTCCTTATGTGCAATCATTTCTCAAATAGCATAGCATATGTGTGCATAAGGATAAATGTGTGTGAGTGTACATGTATTATGACCTGGAGAAAGAGAATGCTGAAATCAATGTGGCTAAATGTTAACTGGCAGATCAAATAAACAACATACTGTTATATTCTTGAAACTTTCTCCAGGTTGTGCATTATTCAAAATAAAATATACAAGAACTAATCACCCAGTGTGCTCTGCAACCAATAAAATATTGTAGGACTGGAAGCAGGTGGATCAGTTAGGAACCTATTACATGAAAGAATCATGTAGACCAGGATGTAGACCAGGATGGATATAGCAAAGGCAATGAGAGAATCCTGAGTGTATCTTGAAGATCAAGCCTTGATTTAGTGATGGTTTGGATGGGGATTCTAAAAGAAAAAAAAAACTGAAAATTGTGTCAATATTTTAGACTCAACAACTAGAAAGATAAGGTTGTAATTTCCAAACATATAGAAAATTGTGAGAAGGACTAGTTGGGCAAGGGTATGTTTAACCCACTTGCAACTGTCATTTCTCCCTTACTAAAAGACCTTCTGATGCACTACTAATGTTGTAATTTCATTTATATACCATAACGTATCAATGAAAACATTTTTGTCCAAAACTGGAACAAAAAGATTGTAGATTTCAATAGGAGACTAAATATCATTAAGAAAACAGCAACAACAAAAAATAGTGGGTGGGTCATAACTGAAGAAAATTTCAATTACACTTGTACTCACCCTATTTCTGAATGTTCAGTAGTTGTCAAATTGAACAAAATGCCTTTCTATTGCAATTAGATTGAGATAAAAGCTAAGCTGAAAAGAGCATGGATGGGCCAGTGCTGCAAACAACAAGAAGAAATGAAATTGAATCAATATGTTTTCCTTCTAGGATGTTCGTTCTTCACCTTGAAATGTATCAGAAGAAAATCATTGTGCTGGGTAGGAAATCTGGACAAATATGCTCCAAAGTACCTCTATAAAATTGATAGCTTTTTGTATAGCTTTGGGATACAGCTTACTAAGTTCCACAAGTTATCTTCTTGCTTTCGTTTCCCTAGGAAAAGACAGATAAAGTTTTGTGGCACATGAATTCATAGAAAACATTTATTACAACTGAAATTTAACTCTTAATTGTGACAATAGCTGGATAATGTCTGTCTGCACACATGGAATACAAGCATGGTGACAACAGTGGCAATATCTGTCTTATATGCCTTTTATCCCCAGTGCTTCTTATATTATAGAACAAGAAAAAAAAAACTCTTTTAGGAAAAAAACGTTGTTCTACATGCTAATTAGAAGATCAGAGAAAGTGGGAAGCATAAGTCTCCATACACTGATCTTGGGGCTCAAAGGGAGTACATTTGACCACTGGTTCAAAATATAGCATGGCCACACCTTCACAAGTCCTATACCTGGACTGAAGCAAAATGAAGACACTGAAACAAGCACAAGAAAATAAAAGTTGGTCAAGGATGCAACCAGACTCTGTATCTCTCCTAGAGAGGAGCAGATGAAATAAAAAATGCCCACCACAAAGATGTTGGAAGAGTTGTTTTGTCCAGTTCTTGGTTCAAGATGACAAGAACACAGAATCTAACTCCAGAAGGAGAGGTCGGCAACTCAGAAGATGGTAACATTTACTAGGTGAGGCACTTTTAGAAGTGGGCTATCCAATAACAATTCACCCCTGGTTAGCTTAGTCCAGATATATATCTTTAAACCAGCCTCCAGACACAAAGCATGCTTATTCTTAACTTTTTGCAACTTGAACATTATAACATAGCTCAACAATCCTTAAGATTCAAAATTAAGTCTGTCAACATTATGTTACATTAAAAACGTAGCATTTTGTCCTTGGATCCCCAAAGACTCATGCACATCCCTTTTGGAAAAGGCATTTAGTCCATCTGTAAGAGTTGCCAAAGTCCTGACAGTTTTAGCATTCTTGCATGCCATTCTGTCTCCAATTTCTAGAGCTAAAAGTGATGCATTGCTTTCAAAATAATATTTATTGGATTAATAAATAAATAAAAATCTGTAAGAATTTAAAAATATTCATTTAGCAGTTTTGAAATATAAGAAGAG
>RJWM01047112.1:0-12028 GCA_004363535.1 Dasyprocta punctata
GAAGAACAAATTTTATTTTTATTTTTTGAGACAGGGTCTTGCTATGTAGTTCAGGCTGGCCTTGAACTCCTGATGTAGCCTGGGTTGGCCTCAAGCTTGGTGATCTTCCTGCCTCAGTTTCCCAAGTGCTGGGATTACAGGGGTTCATCACCATGCTCAGATTTGAAGCCAACCTGGGCACCATAGTGAGGCCTTGTGCCAGAATAACAACTAAAGAAGAGCTGGGGTTGAAGCTCAAGTGTGAAAGCACTGGATTTAATTCCCTGTATTGCAAACAACAACAAAGAAGATGATGTTTCAGAACATGACTGTGACATACAATGAAAATCACGTGTGTACACACATATATACCTATATAATACACACAGATATGTACATTAGTGTATAATATCTCATTTAATTCTTACAACACTTTTGTGAGTCATTACGCTTCTTAATACATGGGTCACTATGCACATTTAATAGATGGCAAACCCAGCTCAGAGAGGTTCTATGCATCCCTAAAATCACACAGGCAACAAGTGGGCTGGATGTCAGTCCTGGTCAGCCCAATTTTTGCCTTTGTCCCCCTCTAACCTCAAGATAGTGGAGGCCTGGCTGGAGGATGCAAGGTGGAGAATTGGGCTCAGAGACATTGAGGGCCCAGCTCTCTAGAGCAAGGGACCAAGGTTTACCCCCCAGCCCTCTCAGCCCTACATTCTCCTGGGTCTCAGAGCTGGGGAGCAGGGCTGAGTGGCAGAGCCATCAGGGGTGCAGGCTGGCCGCACTGCAGGAAGGTCAGCTACACTGTCTCTCCTCCTCCTCCTGCCACTTCGTCTTCCTGCAAAGCCAGGCCCTGGCTTCAGGCACTGGCCAGTGTCCCTTCCCAGTGGAGAGAACAGAAGTACGTCCAGCATTCAAAAACAAAGCAAAGCAAACCAAAACAAACAAAATAACAAAGACAGACAGGAGTTGCGATGTTTCTAAATTGTAGAGCCCTTGACCAGGATGCTGGGTTTGACCCCCACCACTGGAAAAATAAAAATAAAAAAGTTCAGATTCATTCTAAATATTTTAACCAGTGGAATTTTACTTTCCCATGGAGTGGCTGCCTTGTCCCCAGACTTCTCATCAAAGACTGGCAAAGCAGTGGGGCTCCTGTGGGGGAGGGGTTATTGGCACAGCTGGCAAGGTGCCCAGTGCCCAAGGGCCGAGGGTGACAAGTCTGCATGGAGCCAGGGATCGAGTCACGGACTAGGAATCATATCCCAGAACCTGGGCTTTTTCAAGCAAATCGGCTGTATAGGTCTTGGGGTGCCAACCGAAGAGAGGATAGAATAGTGGTAATAATTACCTGGGGGGCGCCTCTCATTTAAAACGTACTTTGCATAGATTTTCCAGTCTGCAGGCCACACGGGTCCCCGGTGTCCGTGTTTGCCATCTGGGAACACTGGTGCTCACAGAGGAAGTCATGTGTCCAGTGAGATGCAGCCAGTCCCGGGCCGGCTCTGGCCCCCTGGATGGTACTGTCCCGCATCAACACTCAGAGCCACGTGCAGCCCAGAGCTCTACGTTAAATGCGCAGGAAGATGCACGGTCATCCCCAGCACCCACGGGACACTGGTTCAAGGACCTGCTTCCACACCCACGTTTGTGGATACCTGAGACCCTTGTGAAAAGTGGTGCAGTGTTTGCATAGAAGCTACCGTTTCCTTTAAATCATTTCTTGAGTACTCATAATACCTAATACAATGCAGCTGCTATATAAATAGCTGTTAAACTGTTTGTTTAGGGAATAATTACAAGACAAAAAGCCTGTATATATTTACTACAGGTTTTTACAAAAAAATTTTGACCCATTGTTGATAAGGGTCTCCAGATGTGTGGCCCCAGATGCAGAGCTCACTGTATGTGATAGTTCCGTTAGGAAGTCAGTTCTTTGTGTTCTCTGTAATGGAGAGAGGGTCACATCATCTCTGCCCATGATTTCCCATTGGTGCATTTTTAGCAAAAAGACAAATTTAAAGATACCTCTGAAATCAGGTGTGGTGATATATATCTATAAAAGAAATATTGTAGGAGGCTGAGGCAGAGGACTGCAAGTTCAAGTCCAGACTGGAATACTTAGTTATGTAGCGAGGTTCTAATTCAGTATAAAAAATTAAGCCAGGTATGGTAGCACACACCTCTAACCCCAACAGTCAGGAGGCTGAGGCAGGCTGATCACCATGAGTTTGAGGCCAGCCTGACTACATAAAGTGAGCCTGTTGTCAAAAACAAAAAATTTAAAAAAATACTTTTTTTTTTGTTCTTGAAAATGGCTTGGGATATGGCTCAGTGTAAAGACCCTAGGTTCAATCTCCAGGGTCACAGAAAGAAATAAAGAAAAGAAACAAGTGTGTGGAGCATCGTGGCAAACAGTAATATGTTTGTTCCAGAGAGAAAACCAACAAGATGAGTGACGGGACAGTGGAGGTAGTCAGGGCCGGCTCCTCTGAGGAGACGGGAGCTGGAGGATAAGAAGGCAACCTAGGAACAGGGGTGGCACGTGGACAACAGAGAGGGACCCCCTGCCTGTGCCTCCAAGCTCTGGTGCCAAGGTCACTGCCGCCAGTGTTGACCTCCCACACCCATTGCCATGCAGCTGGCAGCTGAGAGTGAGTTTCACCCCAGGAAAGAAAGGGTCCCTCTGTTCTGCTTGGAGGGGACTTGATGACCCCTGCAAAGTGCTGCTGCAGAAGGTGACAGCTCTGTGATTTCTCCCTCTGTGACACTCCCCCCAGCCTGTGACTAGGCAGCAGCTTACACAGCCCTGAAGTGCATTTGCAAGAAGCAGCCTGCACAGGCTCATTCAGGGAGCGGCAGCTGCTCTGCACAAAGACAGTGCATCTGGTGGTAAAAAGAATTGCGGAGAAATGCAGAGTTCGGCTAAATCCATGAATGGAGGGAGTTTTGGAAAGGGACTGCTGATTAACTTCTCTAGCACACTGACCATGTTGTCTTCAAGGCAGTCTCACTAATGACATGTTGAAACATCCATTTGGAGCCCCTGCTGACAAAACAAAAAGCACCTTGTACTCTGTTCCCTGTTCCCAGAATGCCAGAACCCAGAGTTGAAGATCCAGGCATCTCTGAACAAGGCAAAAGGAAGTTAAAAAAAATAAAAAGAAAAAAAGAAACAACAACAACAACAAAAAACTCTGGCTGTATAGAGCTCCAGACTAAAAAGTGTCTGCAATTTTTGTTCTTTTTTGTGACCTTGGAAATGAGTCTTGATTTTTAGAGATTACTTACCCCTTTCACCTCCCTGCATGAAGCTGGCAGGTGAAACCTCAGTGTTGCTGTCCCCTCTCTGCTCTCAGGTTTGCTTCTTTGCCCACACCAAAAATCAAGGATTCTAGCACAAGGTAGATACATGTTATGCTCCATGCTTCTAAAGGATTAAAAATAATGCACATTTCCCAGGTTGAAGAGAGGAACACAAGCAAAACAAGTAGTAAACCTTAAAAATCACTTTTTGTGCCCATGTGCTGACACATGCCTGTAGTTCCAGCACTGGGAAGGCTGAGGTAGCAGAATAGATGTGAGTTTGAGATCAGCCCAGGCTACGTCGTGAGAATGTCTCAAAAATAAAAACCAAAACCAACCAAACAAACAAACCAAAAAAACCAACTTTGTGTGTATGATGCTGGACATAGAATCTAGGGCCTCTTGCTAGCTAAATAAGCACTGAGCCACACCCTCAACCCAAAACATTATGTTTTGGATGTCGTTTCTTTTTCCTGGAAAATAAGGAGTCTTGTGAACTGGAAAACATTTTAGAAAAGTACAGTGGGCAGGAGCGCCTCACAAGAGTCGAATGGAGAACTGCACTGGCTTTCTCCCTTCTGAGGAAAAAAGGATCAGAATTTCCAGAGCGGTTGAGCCCTGACAGTACATTGCAGGTCTGCGCTCACAGATTTTACTATCCAATCAGGAGCTGGCAGCAGGCCTGGCTTGTGCAGGAAGGTTCATAGAGGATGTCTCCTCCAGCTGTCTTCGGATTTCTCAGAATTGTTGGTGACAAGGAGTCAGATCAGCGTGTTAGGTGGGAGAGAAAAAACACCATGTTTTGCTAGAGAGTTAACCTTTAGACATCCTGATGTTGGGCAGGGAGGCTCCAACCAGAAGACAAACTAGCCTGCCTTCCTGGTGAGTGTGCGTGACCAACAAGGACTCCAGGAGGAGAAAGAGATGTGCCTCTCATAGGCCTACTGGTGCGTGGGCTAAATATCAAGGACTCCCCCTGTTGCCCCAAGCAACCTGCTGTTTCAGAGGCCTGGCTAAGTTGACAGCAACTATGGTACATTAAGTAGCTGAATGCTTGTATTGTTCAGTTTATTTTGTAGGCCTGGAGCCAGTAGTCTGAGCATCTCTTGGGAAGATGATAGTATGTGATGTAGCAAGTATGGGGGATTCTTCTCTGTGTTGTCTTTGAGGCCCAATATCGTTCTCATTGTTTTGCTTTATTCTGATTAACTTTTTTTTGGCTTTATTTCATACTCTGTTTTTATTGGTTTTGTTGTGTTTTGTTTTTGGTTTGATTTCACTATACCTGATGGAATGGTCAACTATTTTGAAAGTAACAAGGTATGCCATGGTGGCTGTTGTTTTCCTGGTGTCTTTGAAATTCTGTACCAGTTCTACTGCTTTGTTTTGATTGACTTTGTTCTGTTATGTTTTGTTGGATTTTAATATTTTTAAAATAAAAGAAAGAAAGAAAGAAAGAAAGAAACAAAGAAAGAAAGACTTGGAAGAAAAAAAACCATTTAGACATCCTCTCCAGTGCCCTGTCATGAATATTTATGTTTAAGGAGCCATAGAGTGAGAAGCAAGGACTTCATGCACATTGCACATTTTCCTTAAAGTGTTTATTTTCAGTGCTGGTGGTTGAACCTAGAGCTTTGTGCATGCTCACCAAGCCCTCTACCACTGAGCTATACACCACCACCGCCAGTCCCTACAAGGGTCTTTTTGAAACCCTGACTCCTGTTTGGTTTGTTTTGTCTTTTGAGACAGGATCTTGCTATGCAGTCCACACCAGGCTGGCCTTGTAGTGTCCAACCTCCTACTTTAGCCTCCTGAGTCCTGGAATTGCAGATGTACACCTGGAATAGAATGGAGCTTACAGGCATGGTGGCACATGCTTGTGTTCCCAGTGCTTGGGAAGCTGAGAGGAGGATCACTATGAGTTTGACGCCAACCTGGGCAAGTTAGGTCAAGTCCAGCCTGAACTGGCTGGCAGGATACTGCCTTAAAAATAAACAACACAGTGAGCTGGCGGGAGAGGAATGAGTAAGTGAGAGTAGGTTAGGGCTGCTGGGAGCAAAGAGGGTGTCATGGAATCCAGACAGCTACTAGACCTGGACTTAAGTACTCACATGGGAAGTGGGCTGGAAACTGGATCAGAGCCTGCAAAAAGTCAAGGAGCTGGAATGAACCTACGGTTGGGCCTTTTAGGTCTCAGCCTAGTGAAAAGGTGAGCATTTATCTCTACCTGTCTACCTATCAATCAATGGAACAATCATCTCTTTTTTCTGGTAGTGGTGATAAGCACAGGGCCTTTGCACTGAGTTACAGCTCCATCCTTTTTTGTGGTTTTACTTTGGGAGCTGGTCTTACTAAGTTCCTTTATTGCCTAGGCTGGCTCAAATGAGATCATTCTGCCTCAGCTTCCTGGACATTCTAGAATCACACGACCCCAGTTTGTTTGATTTTTATTTTTGTATCTTATTAATTTAATATAAAAAGATTTATTTGTTTTTTTTTGTTTTTTGTTTTTTTTGTTTTTTTTTTTTTTTTTGAGACAGGGTGTCGCTGTGTAATTCAGGCTGGGCTTGAAGGCTCTGTGTAGTTTAGACTGGCCTCAAAGTCTAGGTGATCCTCCTGCCTCACCCTCCTATGTGCTGGGATTCTAGGTGTGTGCTACTGTGTCTGGCTTTGTATTTTTTATTTTGAGAAGGGACTGCTTCAGTTCCTCAGATTGCTGGGATTTGAGCCTTGCTACCATGTCTGGCAAGTATAAGGACAAATCTTTTAATGTCTACACTTAAGTGGAAAAGAATTATGAATGGTACCCCATGATACCATTTTTAGAAGGAAAAGAAAAAAAACAACCAAAGGCCCAAGAATGCATAAATGCATGGGAAATTGGTGCCATCTGGAAGGCAGCCTAAACTGGGCACTCTGGAGAGGACCCTTGGGAGCAGGGGAGATGTTGGCTCCATCCAGACTGCAGGACTATTTACATTCAGAACATTGTCCTCCATGACTTGGGGGAGAATGTATGAACACCAAATTGAGTTTGTCCACCTTTGTGAATTCTGGACTTCATGACACCTGTGCAGTGTCCCCACATCACCAGTGTTCCCTTCTCTGCATCTGTCTTACTCTTATCAGTTTTAGTCTGCTCATGTTGACATACCCAAATCGACCCCTTAGTGGCTGCAACTTGACCCTGGAGATCCCCAAGCCTCTTTTGGGCAGCTAGCAGTTGCTGCCATTTGCCAGCTCCATGCTCAGCTGTGTAGCACAGGGCTGTGGAGAGCATCTCTGCCTTTTATGGGACCATTCTAACAGATGAGATTATCACAGGACAAATAACCACATAGATCCCTAGCACATGACCCAGCCATGAAACTCTGAGCTGTTTATCCAAGTGAGCAGACATCCACTCAGATATTCCCATCTGCCCTCTTGATCAGTTCTGGTATTTGGAATTCACCAGCTATCCTTCAGTAGATGAGTGGATAACTCAACTCTGCTTGGTCTGGAGAATGGCCATGAGAGCCTGTGAGCGTCCCAGGTGCAACCTCAGATGTGTGAAGCCAACCTGGAGGCTGTGGACTTGATCATTCTGGAAATAGCCTCAAAAGCAAAGGTAACAGATGTTTCCAGGGTTGGAAATGAGAGAAGGTGGGTGGGAGTGTAGCTCAGTGGTAGACCACTGGCCTAGCATGGGTGAGGCACCAATGTCCATCCCAAGCACTGAAAAATGGAAAGGAGGAACTAAAGGACAGCGTGTTATTTTGGTGCCTCAAGACCCTGCAGCCCATCCCCATGGACAGCAGACAATCCAATTTCTTTTTCTCCAACTACTGGAAATTACTGAGGTCAAAGTGGAAAGCCAAGCTGGCTGTAGTGGTAGGTGCCTGTAATCTTAGCCCCATTGGAGACTGAGACAGGAGGATTGAAGGTTGGAACATAAACAGGACAACTTAGCTACTTAGGGAGACCCTGTCTCAAAAAACTTGCAAATGGAAGAGGACCAAAAGTAGGAAGAGGATATCAAAAGAGTTAATAGGTATTATGTATATTTACTAACTCCCCATGATGAATGTGATCATTAAGTACTGCAAACACATAGAAGGCTTTTTAAAAAATTAAATCCAGGTGTGGTGGTGCACTCCTGTATTCCCAGCACTCGGGAGGCTAAGCAGGATGATCATTGTGAATTCAAGACCAGCCTGGGCTATGAAGTGAGCTCAAGGCCAACCTGAACTGCATAGGGAGACACAGTCTCAAGAAGATGAAAAAAAATTAAAAAATAATAAGTACTGGAGATCCAGCTCAGTATGAAGACACTTAATTCAATTCCGAGTACTACTAAAAAAAAAAAGTAAAGAAAGCTTCCCTACCTAAGATGAATGTAATTATTATGCGTGGCAAGCACTAATAAAAAATAATCAGTGCATAAGTTGGAAAATCATGTCATGAGTGATCATGAAGGAGTTTAAGATTCCCTTTATCTGTCTATGTATCTGTTTACTTTTGAGATAAGATCTCACTGTGTAGCTAAGGCTGGCTTTGAACTTGAGGTGATCCTCCTGCCTCATCTTCCAAAGTCCTGGGATTATGGATGTGTTCTTCCATACCTAGCAGGGTTCCCTTTATAATCATTTGAGAGTTATCTATAGAGGACTAACATGCACATCTTCATTATTTGTCTTGTCACTGGTACACAATAGCCAACACTCACAATTTCAGAGATGAAAGATTTATTTCATCTTAGCATTCACTGCTTAGGCCAGCAAGGCAGAGGTGCATGGCAGAGGAGAAGCTGCTCACAACCTGGCTGTGGGAAGCAGAGAGAGATTAACAGTGTACAGATTCTTCCAGACCACACACCCAGTGACCCACCTCCTCTGACCAGGCTCTGCCTCCCAACATCACAGTGAGCTATAATCTCTGTGGACTAATCCACTCCCCCCAGGATCCAGTCATCTGCTGAAAGTCCCACCTGGGGCAGAGAAACCTTTGTGGGAACATCTGGATTTGAAGACGCTTCGCTCATCACACAGGAGCACCATTCACTGCTCCTTCGATAGCGATACTCCCATGTGACTTCCCAGTTGCCACTGGGCTCCAGTCTATAAAATTTACGTATCATGCAGTACTTACAGGAGTGGGTACAGATCTGGACACTGAGAGATGGTCTTATGTCTCTCAGAATGTGTGCCAATTCAGCACGGACCTGGGTGAATTGCTCAGAATGTACAAACATTGTTGGAATGTTGGACTCATAGCTCTCCAGAGGGGCAGGATACAGCCCCTGGGTTAACTGGCTCAGTCCAGCAGTTAGACGCAGCAGGACCTGAAGGATTCCCAGGGAAAAGTGGTTCCCATAGCAACTGAAAGTCCTGAGCTGGGAGCAGCGGCTCAGGGCAGGCAAGATGGCCAGGAGCTGGGAGTCTGTGATCTCACAGTGCTCTAGGACCAGGGTCTCCAGGGTGCTGGCCAGTTTGTGTATCAGAGCCTGGAGGGTCTCAGGATGGAATGAGTTCATTGAAATCCTCCTCAGAGTCAGGGACTTCAGCTGGCTTGTGGTTGCACATTGGGACAGATGCTTCAGGTCAGATTCCTTCAGTGGACTTGAACTCAAGGAGAGGGCCTCCAAGGGTTTTTGACTCCTGAAGAAAGAGAAGGGTTACTTGGTATGAGTGAGGGTGATGAATAGGGTGCATTAGGAAATGACTTCAAGGTAGGAGAGCCAGTTTATCTCCAATGCTGCCCTCACCATCTGATGATCACCGGGATGTTGTGTCGAAGGCACTGATCCTTCAAGCCACCATCACTTGTGTGATGGGCTCAGTCCTCATTCTCTACAGCCCCCTGTGCTCAGTGCCAAGCAGAAGAGCACAACTCTGGCCAGGTGAGGCCAGTGGGTGACTTGCAGGAAGAATGAACCCAGGCATGTTTGGCCAATGGACTGGAGTTGGCCTTACTTTCTCAGCAAAGCCTGTGTCCCTATTCCCAGCCCTGGACTCCTCCTCCTCACCCTCAGCTCCAGACTCCTGCACGTCCCATCTCATTGCCCTGCCTTGAGCACTGTATGGCTTTTATCTTGCTGTCCCCCCCAAAGCCTTATGCACTCACCAGTGGAGACTTGAGGAAATGGCTTAATCAAGGGTGTGATACTTGCATCAGTGCAGTGATTGGTTTTGAATGGTGGCAGGTGATTTGAATTACTGAACTGGGAAGTGCCACTCTTGGTGTGGGTGGCACCAAGTTATAGCCTAGATGGCATATAAAGGGAAGAAGAAAGACAGCTTGCTGCTTTCTGCCTATGCTGCAGTGAACTGTTTCTTCTCTTGCATGCCTGGAGCCAGCTGAGTATGGACTGAAACCTCCACCAACTGTGAGTTAAAAAGTACCTCTCTGTGGCCAGGGATATAGCTCTGTGGCACAGCACCTGCCCAGCAAGGAGCAGATCCTGAGTTTGAGTCCTGGTACCCTGCTCCACAAAAAAAACTTTGCTCCTTTAAATGGTGGGTGTTGAGTATTTAGTCTAGCAATGAAAGTAAGTATGAGAAGCACTCCACAGCCTTTTCCTAGAGGGGACATGGAAAATGGCTTGCTGCCGATCACAGCTGCTGAGCACAATCACCTGTTCAGTGTGCAGGTGTGCGACCTGTGTCTCCATTAGTGCTCTCTCTTCCCTTTTCCCAGCACCTTAGCTAGAC
Source organism: Dasyprocta punctata (assembly GCA_004363535.1). NCBI lineage: Eukaryota > Metazoa > Chordata > Mammalia > Rodentia > Dasyproctidae > Dasyprocta > Dasyprocta punctata. The sequence continues at coordinate 9,981 of RJWM01047112.1, forward strand.
ATGCTTCCTAAGGAAGAAATCAATGCTGCCCTCATCGTCTTCTCCCTGACTGCTGGCTTTCTGGACATGGAGCCTGCTCCAGACCTCGTAGCTCAGGTTAATCCCTGCTTTTACATGGGAGGTTATGTGAGACCTTCCCATGGTCCAGACAGTGTTGTCTTATTCACTTCCTAGTATGTTCTTCCTAGGCCAGCAGATGGGTACAGATGCCCTGAATATTTACTGTAACCATGAATGTGCAGGGGAACTCAACACCCACTCACCTGAAGATCTTATGCAGATTTCCACACAGAAAGAAGACTGCATCTATATGAAGCTCCTGTAGACTTTGCATCTGTGCTAAGTGAAAAGCATAGATACGAGAATACCACTTGTTTTTGTAGCGTGAAGTAAACGTTTCTGGACTCAGGCTGCTGAAGTGAAATGTGTGAAGGTTGGTGAACTTCTTGAGATGAGGAACAAATGCTTTCATGGTTTCCCGACCCCAGGGATAAAGCACGTCCAGCTCATGGATAGCATCCAGTTGTACAGCTCGCAGAAGCTTGAGGATTTTAAAGACTTCATCAGTCCTGATCATCACCTTCTCACAGTACAGGTGCACTGAAGCTTTTCTCTTCCTGACCCACTTCAAGAGGTAGACTTGTAAGTCGTCAGTCCCATCCCAGTCTTCAAAACAAAGGTGTGCGAATATTCTCAAGGTCGGCATCTTCTCATTTAACCCAGGCTTGCCTGTTTCCTTATTGCTGGCATCTGCCCACTGAGTGGCCCTCATAGTTGTGGGCCCTTCAGTCCAGAAGTCCTGGTGTACATCACTCCAATCCAGCACCTGTAGTTTCCACCTGCTGTGGATGAAACAGAAAGCAGGCTCAAAATGGAGATAAAGACCCAACTTCCTCCCTGTGTTTCTTTTTCACTTTCTAGGCATTAGATGCACCCCTACTTTTTCTGCCTTCCATTTTTTGCCCTTTTATCCTTTGCATGCAGCTGGTCCATTCAACTTCTAGTTCCTGGAAGGTAGGAAGGTGCAGGTTCCTCCTAAGTTCCCTGTACCCTGCACATGCTGCTTCTCATCAGGAAACCCCATCCTAGGTGTTGCTCGGCAAAGGCCAAGACCTCTGTGCTCTCCCCAACATCAGAAGCTGCTCCACACTTCAGTCTCCCTTGCTCCTTGACACCAACTGTCCTTTGCCTGGACTCCTAGGACCCTCCTTCCAGTATATGTGTACCACCCTCACCTGTGTTGAACTTCCTGGGACAGCTGTCTGTCAATTCCATCCAGTAGGGCTTCCAAGGTCTTTAGAATTCTCTCTTGTAGCATCATTCTTTCATCCCAAGGGTCCGTGATCTTTGGTTTCCTCAAATCCATCAGGGTCTTCAAAGGGAGGCAGGGGAATGGCCATGCCTGCACCATCACCTTCAGGGCCTCATTGTGTTCCCCCATGAAGGCGTCCATGAATATGTCATGGTAGATCAGGGTGGGCAGGTCCTGCAGAGCAAAGCAGGCTATGTTCTCACTCTTCAGCAGGCTCTGCTTGGCCAGTTCATACAGAGGCGGTGGGCTCTCCATACTCATCCTGAGATGTCTGCAAGAAAAAGTATTGTGAGTAAAATCCAGGAAGAGGCATCCATTGAGACCAAGCTCAAGAGCCACATTCTGAACCATGAAGACCAACTCAGATGCAACTTCCCTCATCTGGCTAAGGTGACGCCTTGGCTGGTTACCCCTGTTTCTCTAACCTGGGTGACTACCAAGTTGAATCTCTGCCCTGTTGGTACCAGACACCACTACCCCATCTACTCAAGTCACTAAGTAGTCGTTTGAACTCCTGTACCTCTGGAAAACTAGTTGTGAGTGTTGTGAAATCTCAGCCCTTTCTTGTTTGGAAAGTGTCTGATTTTTCTGCAAGGCCCTACAATACTAGCAGTGGAAGTGTCTTATGGTCTACCTACCTTACCATCTCCATTCCAGCCATGAGGCCAGCTAGGAGACATTAGGGAGACCCTGTAGAGGGAAGTTTAATAAGCTTACTTAAAAGCCATATAACATT
>RJWM01047113.1:0-12025 GCA_004363535.1 Dasyprocta punctata
CAAGAGTTTGGCTCAGTGGCTTAAGCACCTTCCTGGAAGGTGAGAGGTTGTGAGTTTGATCCCTGGTGCCACAAAAAAAATAAATAAATAAATAAATAAAATTTTAAAAAAATTCCAGCTAAAATTCAGAAGAAATGATAACACTAGAATATGACAATTCTGTAACTCCTAGTGAATTGATGGGTCTAAAAAGGATTATGTAGATAGATCTTTTGCAAATGGAAAGGGGACCAAGAGATGGGGAGAGAAGCAACAAGGAAAGGAAAAGGTAAAGTAAAAATAATTAAGACGTGTTATGTCCTTGTGCCAACTCCCCAGTGATGAATGTAATCATTATGTACTGATATATAATGTACTAATATAATTTTTTTTATTTAAGAGAAAAAAAGACACATATAAGAGAGACAAAAAGCAAAAGAGACAAAAAAATGACAACAGCGAATCCACAACAGTAACATTATAGGTTTACAAAACAAGATGATAGGAACTTGACAATGGTTGCAATATTGCGTCTCGTTACCTTCAACATGTTTGTTTACATTAACAGATATAGACATGTAAAATTGATCTAATCATATGAGTACTAACCGATCTTTCTCAATAACTAATACATTCAGCAGTATAGTCATTTTAGCTATCTTACATATACATATATACAGATTTATGTCTTTCCTTTACCCTTCCTTCTTTCCTCCTTTTCCCTTTCCCAATTACTTTTGCTCTTTGAGCAGTTTTTTACCCTTACACAGTATTTATTGTAAATTTTGGATCATATATACTTTTTCAGTTTCTTATGTTAGGGAGACAATACGGTATTTACACATGTGGGATTTATCTCACTTATGAGTATGGTTTCAAGTCGTGTCCATTTACTTATAAAAGTCTCGATGCAATCATTCTTGATAGCTGAGTAGTATTCCATTATATAAAAATACCACATCTTTTTATCCAGTCCTTGATTGATGGGCACTTGGGTTGTTTCCAAGATTTGGCTAGTACAAATCGGGTTGCTACAAACATGGGTGCACAAATATCACTGTGGTATGATGATTTCAGTTCTTCTGGGAAAATGCCCAGAAGCGGGATAGCTGGGTCAAATGGGATCTCTAATTCTAGCTTCTTGAGGAATCTCCACACTGATTTCCACAGTGGTTGCACCAGTCTACACCCCCACCAACAGTGGAGAAGAGTTCCTTTTTCCCCACAGCCCCTCCAGCATTTGCTGTTGGTTGATTTTTTAATCTTGGCCATTCTTTCTGGAGTGAGATGGAATCTCAGTGTTGTTTTAATTTGCATTTCCCGAATGACCATTGATGCTGAACATTTTTTCATATATTTATTTGTCATTTGTATTTCTTTCTCTGAGAAGTGTGTATTCATCTCAGATGCCCATTTTTGGATTGGGTCCTTGTATTTTGGGGGCTTGATTTCTTTTAATTCTTTATGTTTTAGATAGAAGTCCTTTGTCTGATGAACAATTGGCTAAGATATTTTCCCAGTTCGTGGGTTTTCTTTTCACTCTGTTGGAGATTTCCTTTCATACACAAAAACTTCTTAGTAAGATGAGATCCCAGTTGTTGATTCTGGGAAGTGTTTCCCATGCAATTTGATTTTTGTTCATGAACTCTCTGCCTACTCCTATGTCATCAAGATTTTTACTTATTTTGTCTTCTAGCAAGTTTAGTATCTCTGTTTTAATATTCAGATCTTTGATACATTTTGACTTTATTCTAGTACATGGTGATAGGCATGAATCTAGTTTTAGTTTATGGCATATAGAAAGCCAGTTTTTCCAGCACCATTTGTTAAAGAGGCTATCTTTCTTCCAGTGTACATGTTTGGCCCCTTTGTCGATGTACTAATATAATGTTATATAATGTACTAATATAAATTTTTTTTTATCTAAAAAATAGAAATAGTTATCAATGCATGCTCCTATCACAAAAAAGCAGATATGTATTTAGGCACTGCATGCCTTTTTTTTTTTTTTTTTTTTTTTTTTTTTTTTTTTTTTTTTTTTTTTTTTTTTTTTTTTTTTTTTTTTTTTTTTTTTTTTTTTTTTTTTTTGTTCTTTTGAGACAAGATATCGCCATTCGTCTCGTTCTGGCTGAACTTTGGATTACTTTGTAGCCCGGGCTGGTCTTGAACTTGAAACAGTCCTCCAGCCTCAGCCTCCCGAGTGCTGGGATTACAGGGATGTGCCACCATGCCCGGCTTATGCCTTCCAATGAAAGGCTATAACCATTATCCATGAAGTGCTGCCCTCCAAAATGGAATATGAGCCAGGCGTGGTGTCGCACACCAGTAATCCCAGCACTCAGGAGGCTGTCAGGAGAGGCACCATGAGTTTGAGGCCAGCCTAGGGTATGTAGTGAGTTTGAGGTCAGCCTGAACTACACAGACAGTCTCAAAAACAAAAAATGCAAAAGATTTAAATTATATATATTTGCTGGTCATAATGCAAATATATTAGAAATCAGTAGCAAAATATTCTTGATAGACATACCATGTTCATAGATATCTGGATTGGAACCAAAGTAACTACAAATTTCACATAATCAATTAAAATTCCAGCAGGAATTTTTTCCCTGAAATTTCAGTTTATTGAATAAAATGCATGGAAGTGTTAAAACATTAAAAAAAAAAAGGCTAGAGATGTAGCTCAGGCTCAGTACCCAAACACACAGACACACGCACACATACACATGCACACTTACTAAACTTCTTTTTGCCAGCCAACCTTCTTGGTCCACATTCTTGTCAACACTTGACATTACCATTTATAAATCTGGGCAAAAAATATGGGTATATAGTAGTGGCTCAGCGTGTTTTAATGCAAATTTCTCATTATATTTGAGAGAATGCCTTTTATTTAAATTCTGCATACTGACTGCTTGATACCATTGACCGAGCAATCCTTCCTGTCTGTATAGTTCTGCAGTGAATAAATCATCAATCAGGGGTTCATTTGTTGACTTGTTTAGGGGCTGTCTGTTCTGTTTAGTGAAACCACTTGTTTATACAGGACCCACACCATCCAGTCTTTGTTCTTAGAGTTTTGCAATAATTATAAACTTCTGGTGGACAAGTATTCTTTAGAACAATCTCAGCAATTTTTTTGGCTTTTAATACTGCCACATATTTTATGCAGTAAACTGAAATTTCAGGGGAAAAATTCCCATTTGGGATTTTAACTGATTATTATGAAATTTGTAGTTACTTTGGCTCCAGTTGAGATATCTATGAACATAATATGTCTATCAAGAATATTTTGTTATTGATTTCTAATGTATTTGCATTGTGACTAAAGAATACATACAATTTAAATCTTTTGTAATTTTATGATATTCACTTTTCAGCCCAGTATTTTATCCATGTTGTTAATGTTTCACTCTTCCAATTTGGGTACCATCTATTGATGGATCGAGTGACTGAGGTGATGAGGATTGAACCCAGGGCCTTCCAGCTGAGCTATATCTCTTGCCCTTTTTGTAACTTTTTACTTTGAGACAGTCTCCCTAAATCACTAAGTTGCCCAACCTGGGCTTGAACTTGAGATCCTCCTGCCTCAGCCTCTCAGGTGCCAAGATTATAGGCAAACACCACCATACTTTTCCTTGCTTAACTGCTCTATCTAGGACTTCTTGCCTACTGCTCTGGCTAGGACTTCCAGAAATTATTACTTTCATTCAATGGACTCTGCTTTTCCTTGAGACAAACATTAAAACCACAAACAGAATCCATACGATCCTGCATGATCTGACTCCGCCTGCATCTCATCTCATGTCACTTATCATGTTCTAGGAACATTAACAGTCTTTCAACCCCTCACACTCCAAACTTTCTAGCTGTAACAGGGAACACCTATCTCTCCAAAGAGACTGTAAGAACCAGGGAAAAGACTTCAGTGTCCTCTTACTTGTTATATATGCAAGTACCCAAAACAATGCTGGTGAGATAGATGACATCTCAATCTGTTGCTGTGGAATATTTTTAGATAAATGTAAGAATAGTTGAAAACCTAAACTAAGTTAGATGCAAGAATTGAACATTGAAGGGCCGGGGATTTAGCTCAGTGGCCTAAGTGCCTGCCTGACAGGTGTGAGGTTATGAGTTCAATCCCTGGTACCAAAAAAAAAAAAAAAAAAAAAAAAAAAAAAAAAAAAAAAAAAAAAAAAAAAAAAAAAAAAAATTGAACATTGAAACCCTTAAAAGTGAAGAATGAAAAGACTTGATGAATGATTTGACTTTTAAGACACAGACAGACAGGAGATTTGACAAAGGGTTTCTCCATGAAAAGTTGAAAAAAAAAAAGATGAAACATTGAAAAGTCACTCAAATGATAGCTAACTAGCGCAGGGCAATGAGGGGAGTTCAGGAAATAGCAAGATTTGTGCAGAGATTATAGTTTCATTTTATCCATATTGCATTTGAGGCAATAGTGAAATACTAGAAAATGGTAATTGAACACTAGAAATGTGGAATCACAGCTCAGGAAGCTAACAGCTCTCAGACAGGAAACATTCATAGAAGTGAACAAATTCCCCGCAAGGTAGGTCATAAAGAAAAGCAGCCGACAGGGATAGAATTTTAGAGAATGCTTTCATTTACAAAGTACAAGGAAAACATGAAGCAGATTATCAAGCCAAGAATAACTGGAAAGATAGAAAAAACTGGGATAAAGTAGAAGGCAAACAGTTTACAGGAGAGAACAAGCAGCATACAAAAGTGAAGTGCTGCACAGGTTTGAAAGCAGAAGGGGGCTGTGTATAGCTCAGTGGCAGAGCATTTACCTACTGTGTTTGAGGCCCTGGGTTTGAACCTCAGTACCACAGAAAAGAAAAAAAGAAAAAAGAAAGCAAACTGAAAAGGACTTTGGATGGATTACAGTGATGTCCATGCAGGAGAGGCATTAGGGTTTAGAACGATAATCCTCATGTCCTAAGGAACAAGCAGAAACAGAAACTTGCATTTGTACAAGAGGACGGTACACAGCCCTGTTAACTTATGAAACCTGTCTCCCTCCCAACAGCCCTGAAGCCAGTGGATCTACATGTCACATATCAAGTGGGGCCCCTGATGGCCGTGGACACGACTCGGGGCATAGTGCTGCACTGGCGGGCCCACAAATGGCCCCTCCGTGCTTTCCGCACACCAGTGGCCTACCTGCACTCAGTGGTCAGCGAGCTGACAGGCCTGGCGGGGGGTCCCCACACCGTGGTGGTGCTGGGCTTGGGAGCCCACTTTACCACCTTCCCCCCATCCGTCTTTGTGCGACGCCTGGCAGGGATTCGGGAAGCTGTGAGGGCCCTGCTGGCCCGGGAACCCAGTACTCTTGTGGTCATCAAATTGGCCAATACTGGTTACAAGTCTGTGTATGGCAGCGACTGGCTCACCCTCCAGGTGAACCGGCTCCTTCGAGCTGCCTTTTCTGATCTCCGTGTGGCCTTTGTGGATGCCTGGGAAATGACCTCCAGCCTGGCCCTGCCGGACAACATCCACCCTGTGAAGCTCATTGTCCGCAATGAGGTGGACCTACTCCTCTCCTTCATCTGCCCCACCTGAGCGCTGCTGCTGCCCGCACTGCTGCTGCCCCAGGACAGTGCTCATGGAGTGCCTGGGGCCTGGCCACAGAAACTGTGAAGAGAAAAGGTGAACAGTCAACTAACAACGATTCTGAGAAGAGTAGTGACTCAAGGTTTACCACCTGGGTAAATTCTCAACATTTTGGTGGCCATCTTTTCCTCCATCTCTGTTGCATTACATAGATAAACATAATTTACATAAACGAGAGCATACTTTACATGCATTCTTTTCAATTCCCTTCTTTGGGGAAATTTTTACTGGTTAAATTGCACATGATGCAGTCATGAGGAATAGTACAGAGATCCTTGTGCCCTTCGTTCAATTCCTCCTGATGCCATCATTTTGTAAACTATAGTTCAGAACCACAACCAGGGATGCAACCTGCCAATCCTACCCGGATTTCCCGGTTTTACTGTACTCGTTTGTTTTCTGTTTTTTGTGTGTTGTAGTATTGGAGACTGAACCTTTGCACTGAACTCCCCCCACTCAGCCCTTTTTAATTTTTTAATTTGAGACATGGTCTTGCTATAGTTCTAATTTGTTCAGACTGGGCTCAAACTTGCAATTTTCTTGCTTCAGCCTCCCACAGTGCTGGGATTACAGATGTGTGCCACCACGTCCAGCTGTTTGCTTGATTTTTGTGGTATTGGAGATTGAGCCCAGGGTCTTGTGTGTGCTAAACCAGTGCCATACCGCTAGTTACAACCCCAGCTCCTACTATACTCATTTGTATATACCTAGATTTATGCAACTTTATCATATGTACCGGTTTGCTTTTGATTCTTTAACATACATTTTGTAGCCTTGCAAAGGAAGGAAGACAATGCCCAAGGGTTTATCCAAACTTGACAAGTCTGATGGGAGAGACCTAGATAAACTGAGGTCTCAGAAGGAGTAGTCTCTTGGTCTAATGGTGATACACAAATAAATTTCCAGACCCAAGGGGGCAGAAAAAAATATTGGGGGGGTTATGGTACTATAAGAGGTAGGGGAGGCACCTAAAAGCATCAAATACCTTTGACTTATGGAGAATTTATGGAGATTTATGGAGAAATCTATGTTTTTCTCTGGTCTCAAAGAATTGTCCACAGAAAATTATAAGGAAAAAGGGCTGCTCACATTCAGAAATCATGAAGCACACCAGAAACAAGGTAGCAAGGGTAAGAGGCAAAAAAAGGAAAATCAGAAGCATCAAACCTACAAAAACTTGAGCTTTTGGATCCACTAAGCTGTAATCTCAAAAAGAGTACCTCAAAAATATGAAATAATTATGATCAACCTGTCTTAATAAAGAAACTAAAGTGTGTTATTGGGAATTGAATCCAGAACCTCACACATGCTAGGTGAGCACTCTATCACTGAGCTACATCCTAGTCTTTTTTATTTTTATTTTTATTTTTTTGAAACAGGGTCTTACTAAATTGCCCAAATTGGCATCACATTTGTGATTGCCATGCTTCAGCCTCCCAAATAGTTGTAATTACAGGCATGTGACATTAAACCTGGTGGAAGGTTATCTTTTAAAGAACAAAACAGTATTCCTAAAATGAAAAATATAATAATTATAATTAAAAATGAAGTGAACATTAAAAAATCAGGCTATGGTTGAAAACAGCATTAGTGAATTGGAAGCAAGAGGAAACTCTTCAGTTTGCTCCTACAGAGGGAAAAATAAATGAAAGTGTTAAAGATGTTAGATGTGATTGGAGCCCAAGAATGGGGGCAGAGGGATGGGGGACTAGGCATAGACAGGGAAAATGGAAACTTTAAGTTAGAAAAAGATTTTCTTTAGACACAAGTGGCTTCTCCAAACTTTATCAAGCCAAGGATGTGACCACTACTCCCTCATCACTTCAGATGCTGGCTCTAGGAGATCAAAATCTAGTTTTGTTTTCATAGGAAAAAGAGAGAGCACAATATGGACAGGAGAGATGAAGCAAGACTGGGGTTGTCTATTGTCTCATTTTATTCCCTCTCCCCTCTATTCCTAACTATTACAGATCCTTGCAGCTGGGCGTTCCTGGGAGGAATGTAATTGCAGCACTCTGGGAGGCTGAGGCAGGATTGCAAGTTTGAGCCAGCATATACGACTTAGTGAGTTAGTGAGCCCTGTCTTAAAAACAAAAACAAAAAGGGCTCAGGATATAGCTCAGTGCAAAGGCCCTGGGTTCAATTAACAGAACTGAAAAATAAAAAGAAAGGCCCTTCCACACCTAGACATAGTAAGATGGTGATCTGTGGCAATATGTGGCCCCACCTGATAGGATAAATATAACTCCAAACCTGCTGGATGTCAGATGTGCTGAGTTCATGTCCCCTGAATTTGAAGAATGAATTCCAAAGAAGAAAGGAGGTTAAGAGTAGGAAAGGCTTACTAAGGAATAAGAATAGCTCCTGCAACACAGGAGGGGTCCTGAGTGGGTTACCACTGAAGCCCTTTGTCACAGGTGATTTACTCAGCAAAGTCAGCATGTGGTACAACGTGGGTCAAACTATAGTCAACCTATAGAATTACAAATATAGTGGCTTAGCTAATATTGCTCCATTAGGGAAGTGGGGCATGTAACAAGGGTATGTGACTGACACCATTAACCCTGGCTTATCTATGAGTACTAAAACAGGAACAATAAAGGATGGGTCCAGGTGTTCTGGTCACCTAGCAGGGTGTCTGACAACTGGATGATACTAATTATAGTTCTGCTTTTCCCTTAGGGAAGTTTGTAAGTCAGGCCATTGTGACTGTATCTTGAGGCCTTGGCTTCTTCAGATGTGCCTCCAGTCACAATTCTGATGTCTTTACTCTTCACTGACTTCCTTGAGAGCCCATTCCCTCTCCGATTGTATATCTGTTGGGCACCATTAATTCACAATGTCTAGTTTTGCATACTTCCCTAAGGAATGATAAGATGGAGGTTTGGGATTATCAGTACCTCCCATTTGAGATTTCTCATTGACTCTTCTTAGCATAAAATCATCTATGCCCTCTTGAGTCAGCCCAGGATTATATTCAGGGTTGTCTGTGTTAGGGTACAGCAAGAAAAATAAAAAACAGAGACAAGTTTAGTAATACATGAAGGGCTGCAAAGTCAATGTCTCCTGATGGGTCCTCTTCCCACACTCCAGAACAGCCACTATTTATTAGGTGTATACAGTGATAGATGGGGCTAGTGAAACATTACAATTCAGCGGAAGACTCAGACTCAAGATGGCGTAGATGATTTTATGCTAAGAAGGATCTTGTCTTGTTCTGGAGTATAATCCTGGGATGACTCAGAAGGGTATAGATGATCTTATGCTAAGAAGAATCAATGGGAAATCTCAAATGGGAGGTATTGATAATCCCAGACCTCCATTTTATCATCCCTTATAGATATATGAAAAATTAGCCATTGTGAATTAGTAGTCCCCAACAAATTTCTATATAATTTAGCTGCCTATAATACCTCTGAGAGAGATTAGGGCATGGCAAAGCTGACTCGGGAAGTAGGCATGGCCTATTAATTACGAAAACCCAGGACACATGCACAGAAGTGGTCCCAAATCCCTGCCTGTGGTCTTCTCAGTAGAATTCAAGCTGGTTTTCAATAGGATAACCTAGACCTGACGTCAACCTGAGGCATGGGATCCCAGCGCTGCCTCTCAGAACCTAGATGCAGAAGTTCTCACGGGTTTCCTCAAGGAATTTTTGACAGTATAAAAGGATGCAGGTGCCAAGAAGAGCTTGGTATCATGGTTTTCCTCAATAGCCCACCTTGTACTCTCCAGGGTATTCTTTTATCTTACTTTCTCCTCTTTTACTCGGCCCAAGATTGCTCTGGAGAGCCAGTTTCTCCCTCACTCTTCACTTTTCCTTTTTCAAATAAACTTCGTCACTGCTCTTTGCTCATTTTCTTCAATTCTTTGTTAGAGATGAGAAGATCCTGGAATCTAACTCCAGGAGAGGTGAGCTGTAGCAGACAATCTGAGTGGTTCCCCTTGAATACAGAACAATTGCTGCAACTCTGATTATATGGAGACTTATTTCCTTATATTGATATAGACAGTACTGACTATGGTATTTCCTTCTCTCCTCAGTAGCCTCTAAGCATTGCAAGTAGGTACCAGTATGCAATCTCTAAAGCCATCAGACAGTGTCTTGGTTACTTTTTGCTCGTTGTCGAGACAAAATATCTGATGCCCAAAGTTAGGGAAGGAAAGGTTTACTTTTACAGTTTTTTGGGAGTTTTAGTCTATAAGCTGGCTCTAAGGCAGCATGGGGTGGCGGGGCCACAGTTTATGGTGGCTGCAAGCCACAAGGCGTGCTGGCGAGAGAGAGAGGCGGAAGAGCGAGCAAACAAGAGGAAGACCCGCCTTTCCTTATATTGTATGTTGGCTCTACCCCTGGGCGGGTATAGCAAACCGAACACAAGCAAGCGCCAGACTTAACCCCATCAAAAGTATGTGAGGACTTGGGGGGACATAGCATACCCCATACATTTCACCCCTGGACCCCCAAGGACTCATTTATATTTTTAATATAAAAACCATTTAGTCTGTCTCTAAAGGTTGTCAAAGTCCTAACAGTTTCAGCGTTGCTGAAATGTCTAAGTCCCAAATCTCTTTTAGGATCTATGGCAAACTCTTAACTGTAATCCCCTGTATAAATGAAAACAAGGTTAAGCACTTTCAACATATAAAGGCACAAAGCCGGGCGTGGTGGCGCACGCCTTTAATCCCAGCACTCGGGAGGCTGAGGTAGGAAGAGCATTGTGAATTCGAGGCCAGCTTGGGCTACAACGTGAGCGCAAGGCTAGCCTGAGCTACCCAGTGAGACCCTGCCGCAAAAACCAGGGCCGGGAGTTTGGCTCAGTGACTTAAGTGCCTGTTTGGCAGGCGCAAGGTTGTAAGTTCAATCCCCGGTGCCGCAAAAAAAAAAAAAAAAAACCATATAAAGGCACAAGATAAACATTACCATTCCAAAAGTTACAAACAGGGGAATACAAAGCATTGGAACCAAAGCAAGTCTAAAATCCAGCAGGGCAAACATTAAGTCTTGGAGTTTTCTGTTTAGCATCTGAAGTAATCTGGTTACAAGCTCTAACAGGCTTGAGTGACTCCACCCCTGTGGCACCTTTAGGGGTCTTAACTTCTATAGCTTTTTTTGGACCATCCACGTTCCTTGGCTCTACCTTTACATCTTTACACATTGCTCTCTGTAGGTGAGGTGGAAGCTGCCTTAGCCTTTTCTTGTACTTAAAACCAGCGCCACGTGGATGCTGCCAAGGTCCGCTGCAGGCTGGAGCAGTAGCCAGGCTTTTTTCTCTCTTGGCTGTAGGGGTTGACTGCCTGGATCGATGAGCTCTCTGAACCTGATTGTGAGGAACAGCTTTTTTATGCCGCCATTCTGGAATCCAGCATGGCCGCTGCCATTTTGGGACATGGCATGGCCTCTGTCACCACTCTGGGACAGGGCACTCTGTGGCTTTTCGTCACCACCCTGGGATAGGGCACTCTGCGGCTTTTTCCTCTGAACAAACTCTTTTACTTTTGAAGGCCTGAGGCTGCAAAGGGCAGAGGCCCACTGCTTCCCGGGATGCCCCCAGGCCATCTTTTTTATTTTTTTGTTTCTTTTCAGCAATCAAGGTCTCAGCTCCATCTTTAAAGTCTACAGCTTTTTGGCCAAACTCACAAGGTTTTAAATCACCATGCTGGGCTCTTTGCTCTTTATCTATAGCATAAATCTGGCTAAGAGCCCCCAACAAAAGCCAGGCCACCATTTTAACATTTGGCTGCCTCATAATTTTTGTCTGTAGAGTAATTAATCCTTTGCCCTTAATCTCAGTCTCAGGCAAAGTCTCTGGGGACAGGCAGAACATAGACAAACTTTCTGCCAAACCGTAACACACATCGTGTGGAGTCCAACACCCAATGTCGTTTTTCTTCCCAGCAGAAATCTCCCGAGCCTGGTCTTTACCGGCAGATTTTTTTATCAGCCTTCTGGTCTCCTGAGCTCTGACCAGAATCTCCCATACAAAACAGCCTAAGCTGTTCCAGCTCAATGCAAGTAGACGACATCTCCAAACCTTTCCAAACTTTTCCCGCAAGCCACTTTCAAAGGCTCTCGAACCACATGGTCAGGAACAGTCACAGCAATGGCCCCACTCCTGGTACCAAATTCTGTCTTGGTTACTTTTCGCTCGTTGTCGAGACAAAATACCTGACACCCAAAGTTAGGGAAGGAAAGGTTTATTCTTACAGTTTCTCAGGAGTTTCAGTCTATAAGTTGGCTCCAAGGCAGCATGGGGTGGCGGGGCCACAGTTCATGGTGGCTGCAAGCCACAAGGTGCACTGGCGAGAGAGTGAGGTGGAAGAGCAAGCAAACAAGAGGAAGACTTGCCTTCCCTTACATTGTATGTTGGCTCCACCCCTGGGCGGGTATAGCAAACCAAACACAAGCAAG
>RJWM01047114.1:0-12038 GCA_004363535.1 Dasyprocta punctata
TTTACAGTATTTCATTTTTCCTGGGAAATGGCATCACATTTTATAAAATATACCTCTCTGCCCATTTTTTCAACTCAGAGAAAGTTAAGAATTTCTAAAAAGTCTAAAAAAGTGAAGCTATATTTTTCTTTTTCTTTGAGATAATGGAACTAGATAGGCTCAGGAAAACTGAGAGCTCATAGAAATAAAAATCCTATTTGCTCATTTTCAAGAAAATGCAAATATGATATTGGTAGGAAATGTTCAGTATGAAACATATTGTTCAGTGCAATTGGAGCTACCAAAAATAAGAAAAAAAAGAACTTTTCAAGTTTTATTGTTTTGCTGGGAATTTAGCTCAGTGGTGTAAGTGCCTGCCTGGTAGGTATGAGGTTGTGAGTTTGATCCCCAGTACCAAAAAAAAAAAAAAAAAAAAAGAAAGAAAGAAAAAAAAAGGTTTATTGATTTGCCTCAGTTTTTAAAATAAATGCATTTTGAATAATGCTCCTATGTTGAGCATCAATGAACCATTTGAAATATTTTTCTTACTAGTTGGACTTCTTTTGCATCATTACATAAGTTTGAAGACTCATTAATGTTTACCTGTTTCAAAACAAACATACAGTCTGCAGTCTCTTATCCCTTTCTAACTGCTCATGTTCTTATCTTCTTTAAACATTTGAATTTCTAATTTTTCTTGTGTATAAGTAGGCATTCTCTTAGCACATAAATAATTTTGAGTTTTTGATGAAAACTGACATTCTTTTACATTTTGTATGTCTGTAATTTATGATAATTTAAATATACAGTACTTAAAATGCATATTCTCTACATGAAAGTAAAAAATTAATCTCACTTATGAGAAAATGTTTTTGCATGCCTTTTAGAAGTTTATAAATATGTCATCTAAGGAGCACAAGCTCAATAAGTTTTTATTAATTCCCATTAGTGCAAAGTCTACTACTTAACTTTTTTAGGTATCTCCTAATCATCAGTAGTTTATCCCTTGTATCAAAGAACTGTATATGATTAGAAGCAAAGCATTTACATAATGGAGTATTACTTGGCCATAAATAAAAACAAAATTGAGATGTGTAGCTAAAGGGATGTACCTTGAAACCATACTCTTAAGTGAAATAAATTGGACACACGTGTGTAAATATCACCTTCTCTCTCTGGTGTGAGAAACTGTAAATGTAAATAAGAAAAAAAATATACAGCAGATATTGCAAAATATGAAGAAACCATTCAAAAGGCAAATGGAATTAGGGAGAGAGAAAGGAAAGAAGGGAAAGAAAAATGAGAAAAAAAGGACAAATCAAAACAGAGCTTTGTGAAGGGGGAAGGGAAAAGGGTGAAAGAAGGCGATCACAATGGGGAAAAAAAAGGGATCAAAATATATCTTGTACAGATACAAATTCCTTATTCTGAATGGGATCACTATATATACCTAAATTTTACTTAAAACTTAGCGAACTTTACATTTACATAAACAAAGAAAGACAAAAAATTCAGATTTTTTAAAAAAGCTGTAATTATCAAATAGTGAGGTGCTTGAAAATTACAATTTCTCAAGAAAATTTGAATAAGACTATTTAAAGTGTGACACGATTTTTGTTTTGAAAAATAAGCAGTTATTCTCCTTACTTTTAAGATGTATGGGAAGGTAAGATAAAGGACCACCCTCACCAATGATAAAGAATATAAGAGCTTTGGAGAAATGTAAATAGTATTGTGTGCTGTCAGTTAAGTAAAACACAAACATGTAACTGAAGATAAAAATATGGATGCAGAATTTAGACACCGTGACACCTAATTTTCAGGTTGTGTTAATTAGAACAGGTTAAATTATGATTCAGAAAAGAACTGTAGATCTCAGTGACTAAAAAAGAAATATTCACTGTTTACTCATATACCCATCTTGAGTTACCATGAACTTTACTCCATGTTCAGTAAATCTAGCTGATCTCTTTGAATGTTCTCCTCCTTTTTTTTCCTTCTGGTCATTTACTTGGAATTGTAATAGACACCATTCCCTACATACAATGCACACCTTTTCATCTTCCATGACAATGAGTTTACATTTAATGTTACAGTTCCATTGAATATACTATTTATTTGGTAAATCCAACAATTATTCTTTACATTTAAAAACTCTGATTTAATATTATTTGTTTTATTCTCTGATTTGGAGTTTTGTTTGTTCATTAATGCATTTTCCTCTGAAGCTTTCTGTGAACATTATGCAATCCTGGTGTGTGATTTAATTCTTCGGAAGAGGACTTCCCTTTACTTCTAACGTGTATTTGTGGTACTAAAAACTTAAATTTTTAACCTTACTATAGTCCTGGCCTTGGTCCTTCAATTTTCAATGATACATCTGCAAATTGTGTAAACCTAAAACTATCATTTAAGAAATTTCTTTAGAAACGTTAAACTTAAAAATTAGAACACTCTTTATGAACTTGTTGAAAATCATAAAAGACATTCATTTGAAATGATTTTCTTAATCACTATATTTTAATTGGTGGTGATCAGTATTGTTTCATACTAGCTGTGTGAACAAAATGTTAAGCTGTTTTTAAACCCGAGGCTCCTCATTTGGCTGTGTTCATGTTGAAAATAAAGTATTATTATGCATAATTTAGCACAACGTTGACCTATTATATGTATACAATGTATATTTAAAATTATTCATATCATTTGTATTAAGTGAGGAAAAGTCCAACACACTAAGGCTGACGTAATACCCTTGTGCTGGAAACATGAATAAAAATATTTCATTTCATTGTTTTTATGACTTTTAAGATATAGTTACTTCAATGAAATGTACCACATGCAGGATAAATGATTAAATTTAACTAGAAACAGATTCACTCTTATGAAAACTCTTGTTTCTTGTTTAATGCTCTTTACTAATTATATGTTAAGACAGCTTGTAAACTTGTCTTTATGCAGATGTTTTTTAATGTAAAATAATTGAGCTTTTGGTCAATTATAATTTGATCAGGAAGATAGAACAACATAGAACTTTAATCACATGTTAGCCTACTATAATTTAGTAAAATAGTTCAGGTAATTGTTGCTATCTTCACAACTATTTTACAATCTATTTTAATTCATATTTGAATGAATTCAATTTGAATGTGATGCAATGATATATGTTACCATGTGGCTCATGACTAATGAGTATGTGAGATCTTTCTCTAGTTTCTTTACCAGCAAAAATTGAGAAATGAAAAATAATCTTATTCCATGTATGCAGTTGTAATTGTTGGGTTTTCCTACAATCTTTTCCACCAGATTTTTCTGGTATTGTTTTTTACTCACTGAATATTTACAGGTAAAACTTGAAAAAGTAGTTGTTTTAGATTGATTCTTATAATAATATTTATAATTTACTAAGATAAAAAGTTAAAGGATTGCCATCAGTTCCTAAAATAATTATACAAATACACTAAGAAATTAGAAGTATCTTTAACAATAAAACACCAAATATTTGATTTTATTATTTTCCAGTATTTTAAATAAACATAGTTATTCAATAAATACAACAAAAGATATAACTGTGATGGTTCACATAGGAAAATTTCACAAAGCTAACCCCCAGATCACCCCATGGTGTGGAAAGTGACTAAGTATAATGATGTCAGTTTGCCCCTGAAAGAACATACATATGTTAAAAATAATGTATTTGCTAAACCAAGTTCTTTGTATTGTTCACAGTCAGTTATAGATTGAACTCCTTGTTCTAGATTTAGCCAAGAGTAACAGGTGACTGTATTAATCAGGAAGTGCTTTTTGCTTTAAATTCTGCTTGATGTAAGGGGTCTGTGCTGTTCTGCCAACTCTCAACAGGTAGTTCAGCCACTGGGCTTAGATGATAAAGGCTCCTCTAAATTCACAATTGGCTGCTTGGTTTCCTATGGTGGTTTTGAACCCATAACATTTGGGGGCCAGTCTGGGATCCCAAATACTTGGAAATTGAAACCAAGTCTCTTTGAGACATTTATTCCTCAGGGATTCACTGAGAGATGTTCCTCAGCCCAGAGGAACTTTTTGTTTCAAGGCAAAACTAAAAACCTATACACAGATTTGGATCAAGCCATTAGGATTCTTACTAGTAAGACTGTTTCTGTTCAGTGGGGTGCCCCTTGGGGGTCTTTGGAGGAGTTGGACACAACATTAGCCCCAAGACTCAACCCTACACCATGACGATGGCTGGTGGTATCAGGTTTTGTCAGTCTGGTTGTCTATCCTGCCTTGTCTGTCATTATCTTCTTGTCATGGGTCAGTCAGCTTCTGCTCTGTTGCTGCCTTTGCAATATATCCTTAACCCATTTTCTGGACTTTCAAGCAACAAACCTCCAGTTACAAAGAGACTGTTTATCCCAGCAAACTCCAGACCTTTTGTGAACTCGAATGACCCAACTCTCCAGATATTACCTGACCCTTGGAGGGCTCTTTTAATCTGTCTGTGCTTCAACAGGTCCACCAGGTCATTTTTGGGATGCCTGGACATCCTGACCAGACCATTTACATTCAAACAGGGATTGATTTGGTCTTGGATCCCCACTGAAATGGGTTAAAACTTGCCAACCCCAGCACCGGCCACACTCACATGTTGTTGCTGTCACGGGACCCCCAAAATACAAGAGTCACCCTAGTCCTGAGGCCCCTCTCATCCTCACCCAACCTTCTGATCACCCCAGATCCCCTCTACCACTGAGGAAAATCCCCCGAGCCAAAAGAAGCACAGGCCCCTTCACGATCTATGTCCTTTTTTCAACCAGTGATTTGTATAACTGGAAGTTGCAGAACTCCTCTTTTTCCTCAAACCCCCAAGGATTAATTTCCTTTCTTGAGTCTATTTTTTATACTCATCAGCCCACCTGAGATGACTGCCAACAACTTCTCCAGATACTTTCACTTCTGAGGATCATGAGTGTATCCAGAGCCTGGGTTGAAAGCTCGCCCTGGGACCTGACAGTCATCTGAGCACTGACCTGGCCCAACTCAATTTGATTTTCCCCCTGTTCACCCTGTGTGGGACCCCAACCAAGATAGAGATAAGGAGGCTCTCAAACGGTATCACCAGACTCTCTTGGGTACTTTAAAGACTGCTGCCCAAAGCCTACAAATTTGCCTAAGGTGACAGGTAAGCCAGGATCCCAGGGAGGCTCCATCATCTTTCCTGGAGCGCCTCCTAGAGGCCTATCATGTTTATATCCCTATTGACCTGGAGGCACCTGTAAACAGATGCACCTTAAATATTGTGTTTGTCTCCCAGTTGGCCCCAGATATTAAAAAGAAACTTCAAAAGCTAGAGGGATTTTTAAAAAGGTGTTATCAGAGTTAATAGAGGTTGCTCAAAAAGTTTACATTATAAAAAAGAGGATGGCTAGGAACAAAACGCCAAGTCAGAAAATTCCTGGGAGCCATTGGTTACTGCTGGATGTGGATTCTTGGATTTGAGAACTAGCCCAGCCACTCTATGCCTCCATGGGAGGGAACCCAACAGAAGGGCTAATGTGGACTGAAATAGAAGAACTAGCTTTTCAAAAGTTAAAATTGGCCCTTACTACAGCTCCTGCCTTGGCTTTGCCAGACCTAACCAAGCCTTTCCAACTCCATGTGACCAAGAGCCCAGGTATTGCCAAAGGGGTCATGACACAATACCTGATCCCCTGGAAGAGACCCATTGCCTATCTCTCAAATTGATTAGATCCCACTGATGCCAGTTGGCCAAACTGCCTGAGGTTCATAGCTGCTACTGCCCTGTTGGTAAAGGAGGCCACAAAACTGACGTTTGGACAAAACCTTCAGATTGTGGTTCCCCACGCAGTAGAGGACCTATTAAAGAGTCCCCCTGAATAATGGTTCTCAAATGCCAGAATCATCCAGTACCAGGCACTCTTACTGGATCCAGGCTGAATTGAGTTCCTGTCCACCATGACATTAAAAGCTGCCACACTCCATCCAGATGACAACCCAGAGCTACCCCTCCATGATTGCTTAGATGTTGTAGACACCATTTCTGGCTTAAAAGCAGACCTGACAGATATGTGGATCACCAACACAGAGGCCACTCTTTACTGATGCGAGCAGCTATCTCCATATAGGTACCAGAGTGCCTGGAGCTGCCGTAACCACAGAGACTGAGGTAATATGGACCCAAACCTTGGGATCAGGAGTCTCAGCAAAAAAGGCAGAACAGGTGGCCCTCACCCAGGCCCTAAGATGGGGAAAGGATAAGATTATAAACGTGTACACTGACACACTGACAGCCGATATGACTTTGCCACTGTACACATCCATGGGGCCATGTACCAAGAAAGAGGACTTCTTACTACAGGGGGAAAAAAACCTCAAAAATGCTCCAGAGATCCTAGATCTCTTAGCTGCAATGTGGCTACCCCAAAAGGTGCCCATCATACATTCAAAGGACACCAAAAGGATGTCCCAGGGAAATGCCTTGGCCGATAAG
The DNA here is from genome assembly GCA_004363535.1 of Dasyprocta punctata. Lineage (NCBI taxonomy): Eukaryota > Metazoa > Chordata > Mammalia > Rodentia > Dasyproctidae > Dasyprocta > Dasyprocta punctata. Next base: position 6,467 of record RJWM01047114.1, read on the forward strand.
GCCACCCAAGAGGGTGCCCTAAAACCAGTGGGGCCTATCAAGGTTCTCCCTGTACTCCCCCCACCAGTTTTGACCCTACCCAAATACATGGACTCAGACTTGAGAGCTTTACAAACAACCCTCACATCAGAGGGATGGCACAAACTTCCCGACAGATGAATTCTTGTCCCTGAGGTATTGGGAAGAGAACTGATTCAAGAAACATAGGGCCACACACCTGGGTGGAACAAAAATGGCCAAACTGTTCTGAGACCATTACTTTATCCCTAGGCTAACTCAATTAGCCAAGTTGACAAGCCACAGATATCCACAGTGTATTTTGGTAAACCCCAAGCGACTCCCATTCGATGAACTAACCCATCAGCAAGAGCACTTCCCAGGAGACCACTGGGAAATTGACTTTATTGAAATGGGACTGGGAAAAGGAGGCTATAAATATCTCTTAGTGTTCATAGACACATTTACTGGATGGACTGAAGCTTTTGTTACATGGACTGAGTCTGTTGTTATAGTTACAAAGAAGCTCCTATATGAGATACTGCCTCAATTTGACCTGCCCATAACCGTGGGGTTCAACAATGGTCCAGCTTTTGCCCAGAGTTTGGCTAAGGCTTTAGAAATCAATTGGAAATCACATTGTGCCTACCAGCCTCAAAGCTCAGGCCAAAAAGAAAGGCTGAACTGAACAATTAAAAAAATATTTCCAAAATGGTTTTAGAGACTGGCGAAAACTGGGTGGATCTCCTCCCTTTTGCCCTTTTGCACGTTTACTGCACTCCCCATATATAAGGTATTACTCCCTTTGAGTTCATGTATGACCAGCCTCCCCAACTGGTCCCTAAGATACATGATGAACTAATGGGGAGCTTGTTAGATCCCTACAGGCTCTCCAACCCTCCCTTCAGGTGACTCACTACCTCTTCTGAAGTCACCAGGCAGCCCCTGAGAGACTTGATGTTCCTCCGGCAGCCCTACTTGGATCTCAAGTTCAGATACAAAAGAGAGACTCCACTTCTTTGGTTGCACGTTGGGACAGACCCTTCACTGTGGTGAAGGTTGCTGGAAAATGTCACTGGATTTATCACTCCCACATCAAGCTGGCAGAGGACATCCCAGAGACAACATGGACACTTCAAACCACCAACGACCTGCTAGAGGTCAAATAATTGTAAATGGGTCATATTCCCCTGAGTCACACCTGGAGGCCCTGCCTGGGGCTTGGTTTGCTTGTATGAATGACATTACTCCCTGTTTGTTTTAACATCATGCTGTATCTGGTCCCCCTGAACTGTGTATATTGAGTCATATTTTTCTCTAGGTATATTACTACTCAGGAGAGGGAAGAAGACTACACGTGGAACCAGCTAGCTCAGTAAGAGTCAAGAAAGCCTCCATCCTTATACCAGCAATTTTGGGAATCAGTCTGACAGGTTCCACAACACTAGGGATGTGTACCCTTATTCTAACAGACAAAGGTTATAAAAACCTTAGTCAACAGATAGATCAAGACCTGGCAACCTTGAAAAAGTCAGTTGACAAGTTAGAAGAATCCCTAGGATCACTAACAGAGATGGTATTATAAAATAAAAGAGGTTTGGATTTACTCTTCCTTAAACAAGGAGGATAATGCTTAGCCTTGGGTGAAACTTGCTGTTTTTACACCAATCACTCAGGAGTGATTAGGAAAAGTTTAAGCCAACTCAGAAAAAGCTTACAAGGTAGAAAAAAAAACGTGAAAACAGGGACAAAGCTGGTATGAGGGTTTATTCACTGTGTCACACTGGCTATCTACTTTGGTGTCAGCCTTTACCAGACCACTAATGTTATTGCTCCTGGTCATTACAATAGGCCTGTGTGTTATAAATTGTATCTTAAATTATATCCAGAAACAAATCCAACCTGTAAAGATGCTGGTTCTCTGAGCTCAGTACATTCCCCTACAATATGAGGATAATGATGATGAGGAAACAATAATTTGATTCCTCCAGAAAACCAGTGGGGAATATGATGGTTCACAAAGCTAACCCCCAGATGACCCCATGGTGTGGAAAGTGACTAGAGAAAGTATAATGAGGTCAGTTTGAAAATTCCACAAACCTAACCCCCAGATCACCCCATGGTGTGGAAAGTGACTAAGAGAAACTATAATGAGGTCAGTTTGCCCCTGAAAGAGCATAGGTAAGTTAAAAACAATGTATTTGCTAAACCAAGTTCTTTGTATTGTTCACAGTCAGTTACAGATTGAATTCCTTGTTATAGATTTAGCCAAGAGTAACAGGTGACTGTATTAATCAGAATGTGGTTTTTGCTTTAAATTCTACCTGCTGTAAGGGGTCTGGGCTGTTCTGCCACTTCTCAACAGGCAGTTCAGCTGCTGGGCTTGGCGAATAAAGGCTTCTCTAAATTCACAATTGACTGCTTGCTTTCCTATGCTGGTTTTGAACCTATAACAATAGCATAGTACATATTTTGGTTTCTGGTTCTAGTTATTAATCATGTGATAAAAATCAAAATGTAAACATAAGATTGATCGAATTTAGTATATTTGAAAATGACAGAAATTAACCAAGGTGATAGGGTCATGATTATATTCAACACAGAGTCTTGCAGTTTCAAAATCAATACCCAAATATCTTTTTGCAGGTTAGAATAATTTAAGATAATGATTTTTAATTAAGCAATTCTTTTCTTGCAATAGAAGTGCTCAAACACAGGGCCACATGCCTCCTAAACACTTTGTCACTGAGCAGCATGTCCATCTCCCTTTTTCGCATGTTTTGAGTTGCACCATGAGCATTGACTTAGACATTGCAGTATTAATAAGAAAAAAACATGACTTAGTCCGAAACTTTATATTCTGTTTTACTTAGCATCAATCCCAAATCAAATTGTAGAATGTGTAGCATAATCCCTGACTGAAGAGAATATATTCATATTATAATTATTTCTAGTAAAGAAATGAACAAAATGGTAAAAATTGCTATGCATATAATGGTTTCTATTTAGGTACAAAATTGAATTGAGTAAGAAATCTATATCCTGACTTGGTGGCACATACCTGTAGTCCCAGCTACTCCAGAAGCTGAAGCAAGACTATCACAAGAGCACAACCATCCTGGAAAATTTAGCTTTGGTAAGAATCTGGCTCTAATTTATTAACTCATTAAAAGAGATTATTGATAGATAAATAGAACGAAAGAAAAAGAAAGAAAGAAAGAAAGAAAGAAAGAAAGAAAGAAAGAAAGAAAGAAAGAAAATAAAGAAGCAAACAAACAAAGGGACAGGGTGTAGGTTAATGGTAGAGCACCCTTCAGATCAATCTCCAGTTGTTCAATGGGAAAAAGAAAGTCTGAAGTTTGAGGAAACATTTAAACTCACGGTGTACTTATTTGTCCTTTATTGTGGTTCATCTGATTCTTGAAGTTGACTGTTAATTATTCTACCTCAAAGAAAGTAACTTACATAAAACATCTTTGATGAATAATTTTAAAAATTTATTCATGCATCATCTTCTTTCTTCAGGTCATATCTAAAACCCAATTCATATATTTAAACAAAGTTGAAGAGGTGAGTGGATGGTGACAATGTCTTGGTAGGTATACAAATTTCATTCTAAAAGGAACAGAAGGTATGACATGAAAATTTTGAAAGAATTCATAATGAATGCCAATACAAGCTGTGGCTTCCCCTTGCAGGTAAAAAGGAAAAGCACAATATGAGTAATATATTTTTTAAATTTCCCTTTTTGTGTTTAGGTATTTTTCAACATATTGGGTTATGCAGATTTCATGAAAAATTGTTATTTCTAAGACATCTCTAAAAATAAGAGTACTAACTAGGGAGAGATAGAAATGACAGTCTATAAGGAGAGACCTGGAAATTCTTGATATAATAAGTATATTATAACTAAGTGTCAAAAATGGAGTTCTACAAAGACATATGCTGGTGTGTGTGTGTGTGTGTGTGTGACTTTACTCATAAAGCATTAATGAAATCGTGCCAAACAATTTAATCTTGTATTTTCCATGTCTTCACTAACAATGTAAAATTTATCATAGTGACATTTTGTTTTGGGAAACCAGGAGTCCTCAACCCTGACTCTGTGGGTATATTTTGAGTGTCAAACTTAGAGCTAGAGGGGGTAAGTCAGTACTGATTTTTAGCTGTTGTAGTGTTAGAGAAATCATGCTTCTTATTTTCTTTAACTGCTACTGGAAAATTTCTGTATGAAAATTATGGACAATAGTTCTTTCAGAAGTGGCTACTTCAGTTAATGAAACATAAAATGTAACCTCAATGATGAGTCTTTACTTAAATTACTATAAAACCCCTTGTGATAAATTCTTTTTGTCTGATCATATGTCTGCCTATCTCAATAGTTTAAAAACATTATATATATAAATATTATATATATAATAAAGATCAAACAGCAAGAGAGGTATTAAATTAAAACAAAAATATCCTTCTAATAGTAGCAACTTCTCAGATAGATGCAGCAGCTCTAAATATATATACAGTCACTTTTTAAAAATGTTAAATGGGATAAAATGGAGGAAAATAAAACAGAATAAAACCAATTAAAATAAACCAATATAAGTGATACAGGACTTCAAGACTTTATGAAACAAACAGTAGTTACCATAATGCCTTTTGTTGTGTTCAGAATAACTGCAGATACCTTCAGACATAGTAAAAATTGAGCAGAACAGAATAGAATAGAATACAAACAATAAAAACAAAACAATGAATGCAATAAAGGACTTCAAAGCAAGCCAATAGTAAGTCCAAAATGGCTACCATAATATGTATTGCTATCTTTCAAATAACTGCTCATGCCATCAGGTTTACCATAATCAAACAAAACAAAAGAGAATAAAACCCAACTCAGCAAAACAATGAAAATGATATGGTTTCCTGGCCAGGATCACTTCCTGGTGTGGCCTGGTTCTCTCTCTCCACAAATGGTGCTGACTCACAGAGAGCAGCTTGGGTGTGGCTGTCTCTACTCTACAATCACATTTTTTAAAAAATACATTTTATTTATGAAATTTAAATATCTGAAATAGAATTTGCAAACTGATCTGCTTGGGAGAGAACACTGTTTTTTTCTCTCTCTCTCTCTTATTTATATTATAGATATTTAAAACCAAAATTGACTTAGGTTCACCCATAAAAATTGACCTCTTCCATATAAAACTAACAACTTTCAACCAAATCATAACACATCAGAAAACCTGGACCTGTCAGCATATCCAGTCTCTCAAAACCAAATAGTTACTTCATTTTGTATCAGAAACCAAGAGATCAATTTTCTACCTTTCCTGCCACTCCCTGTTGTCAGAGGTATCAAGTGGCAGGGGTGGTCAGCATCAACTACTTTTGTTCTTCTCAGAGCAGAGCTAGAAGAAAAGCACCCTGTGACTTATACTCTTATCTATTTCACAAGAAGGAAAAGTAGAATTGACCTGGAGGGCTACATGTTTCAAAGAAAGATAAAAATTAATCTTTCCCCTGCTTATTGAAGAATATTTTTCAGGCTGGCTTAGTTCAAACATTCATATTACCTGCCTAC
>RJWM01047115.1:0-12036 GCA_004363535.1 Dasyprocta punctata
ATAATCGGGAAGGGAATGGGCGGAAAGAGAAAAGGGAAGAGGAAAAGATATAAACCTGTATATATGTATATGTAAGATAACTAAAAAGAACACTGCTGAATGTATTCGTTATTGAGAAAGAACAATTAATACTCATATGATTAGATCAATCTTGCATGTCTATATCTGTTAATGTAAGAAACCGTTTTAAAGATAACGACGTGCAATATTGCAACCATTGTCAAGCTTCTATCTTCCGGTTTTGTAAACCTGCAATGTTGTGTATTTACTCTAGTTGTTTGTTTGTCTCTTTTGCTTGCTGTTTTTACTATATATGTCATCTTTTTTTTGTGTTTTGTTTTGTTTTGTTTTGTTATTCTTCACTTAAATAAAAATAAATAAATAAATAAATGTCATGATACCTGTCGAAATTCAAAAAAAAATAAATAAATGTAGCATGTACAAGAACAAGATAATAAAAATGTCCCATTAAAGAAATACCATAGCCTTATAACTTTCCTATGTTTTAACTTAGGTTTACCATTATTTTAAGAGACAAGGCAATCAAGAACAATGAGCAAAAACAAATCACAAGCAACTGATGTTGAAAAACGATCTCAGACCTCCAAATGATATAGGGGAATGAAACTCCCAACCTACTATATGTTCGGCATGAGTTCGTGTTCTCTAAAATCAAAGAGTGAATTTTAGGAGCAACAGATGGTAAGAGCAGAATATATTTATTGAGAGAAAGAAAACTTCTGTCCGAGGGACAGAAGGGGTCCCAAGTGGGTTGCCCTCATTGTGACATTTTTGTATATGAATATAATAAACTTTTTTGATTATCTATTAAGATGTTTATTATGTGATCTGTGAAGAACTTCCAGTTTCTACTCATTTTGCTTTTATTTTTTCCTTTTTACTGAGTTTTTCTTTTTTGATTATTTAATTGCTATATTTAAAAAATTATTCAACAAGGTATGGTCCAAAAGTAATCAAGAAAGTCTTACATGTTCTTAATCTTGTATTTCTTATATCTGGAAACACCTTGTCATTATCTAGATGAAAATCTGGGTTTTGAGTAGAATTACACTAAATCTACAGATGGCTGGAGAAAAACTGACATCTTTAGAGTACTGAGTCTTTTAATTTATGTGTAAACATGGTGTATGGCTATATTCAGAGTTGTCTTCCAACATATTTCATACTTTTCTTTGCAAATTTCATAAATATCATTTGTTGACTTCATTCCTAGGGATTTCACTTGTAAACAACAGCATAAAATACTATAAAATGGAACTTCAAAAGGATATACAGTTTTAAGTCACATGATATCTATCATATTGCTCAAGACACTAACTGGTACATAGTAAGCATGCAATAAATATCTTAAAGTAGATATATATACATAAATGAACAACTGAATGAACATCTATCATTTGGTGTTTGTGTGATCAGTGTGCCCACTACACATTTTCTACTTCAGATAGCATTTTACTTAGATATTTGATATTCTCAAGGGACTTTTTTCCCTCCACAGTATGAAACCTTAATATTTCCAGTTTTTACCACAGTATGCCACTGATAGAGTAGTGTGAGATACAAAGGAATAGCTTCAAAGAAGGATAAAATAGCATGCTATGGCAACTCATCTTTTTCTTTCCCACAACCCCCTCTTCTTCTTTGTAGCTTCCAGCTTTTGTAATTGAGTCTCCTGCTAAGCAAACTTAGTTCAATTTACTGTGCTCCCCTGAGGCCTTTTTTGTGTAAGGATAATGCAGAATTACATTTTTCCTATAGTTTATTTAAGCACTGTTATTATTGTTTCCTTTGTTGTAAAGATTAGCCTCCTATTCAATGGAAAATATGACCAAAGAAAATTTCCAAAAATTACACCACAGTCACATAACAGTCACCATTTGTCCCACTGTGCATGGAATTTCTAAATGTTTCCAAATGTTCAACTCCGGACATCTCATTTAATTGATTTTTTTAAAATTCAAGTCTTAAGTTCCTTAGCAATTTAATAGTTTTGTTATCTTTTCAAACTCTTAGGAAGAAACAGTGAGTTAGAACTGGGTCAATGGCTTGTGTTTCTCCTGTAGATAAGCAGAATTTCATAAAAAAGGAAGATGATTCACGCAGATGTTCATCATGTAACTGCCACCTACAGAATTGGAATCACAAAGATAAAAATCACATCCAGGGTTTAGAAATTTCTCCACCATACTCAGGAGTATTTTGAAGTAGTGTTCAATTGTTTTGAAGTAGTGTTCAATTGTTTTGAAGTTTGCTTTAAAAATAAAAAAAGACCTTCCTAAATTTTTCTAAAAAATATTTCTGAAATTTGATAGCTATTCTTGGAAGTACATATTCTATGAATTTGGATAGAAATAAAGACATAGATACAGACCTTTAGTTTTATCTTTTGTGACTCGCTTGTAGAAAGAGAAGCAGGGCCTCTTGAATGTAGTCACACCTTTTTTCTTGTGATATCAAATTTACAAATCTTTTTCCCATCACATGGAACTTTTGCCCTCTCCTTGAGGCTACATTTGGCATCTTAGTCCCTGCACACTTCTGTTGCTTTTTCACAAGGAGACTACGAAGATCCATCAGGCAAATATAATGTTTTTAGCCCAACATCACTCTCCTATAAAACCTGCATGACTGCCTTTGTTTTTTAATTAAGTTTATTGGTACATTTTAGTTATACAGAATGATCACATTCATCACAGGGAATTTGTACCTCTGCATGATACACCTCAATTCTTTTTTCCCATTCCCTTCCCCTCTTTTTAACCCCACTTCCTCTCCTTATTTACAAAGCATTTTATCCCCTTCATCCTGTTTCTCTCATTTTTCTCTATTCCCTTCCTTCCCTTCCTCTTCCCTGCTCCCTAGTTCCACTTTCCTTTTGAACAATTTCTTTTTATTTTACAATATCTATTATACATGTTTATCCTTATTTACACTTTCAATTTCTGACACCAGAGAGACAATGTGATATTTACATGTGTGTCCAACTTATTTCACTTAAGAGTATGGTTGCAAGGTACATACATTTACCTAGAAATGTCTCAAGTTTACCCTTCTTTATGGCTGAGTAGCACTCCACTGCATTAAAAAAAAAAAGCACATGTTTTGTCCTTTCGTCAGTTGATAGGCATTTGGGTTGCTTCCAGGATTTTGCTATTACAAACTGTGCTGCTATAAACATGGGTGTGCATATATTGCTGCTGTATGATGCTTTTAATTTTTAACCAAGATAGGAAATAGCTGGGGCCAATGGCACCTCTAGTCCTAATTTTTTGAGAAATCTCCACATTGATTTCCACAGTGGTTTTACCAGTCTACACTACTACTACTTCCTTTTTCAACAAACTGCCAACATTTGTTATTGTTTGATTTCTTGATAGTACCCATTCTTTTGGAGTAAGTTGCATTTCTTGAATGACCATTGGTGCTGAACATATTTTCATATATTTATTTGCCATTTATAATTCTTTTGAGAAGTGTGTATTCATCTCAGATGCCCATTTTTTGATTAAGTCTTTAAATTGAGGGGTAGGCTCTGATTTTTTTAAAATTCTTTATATGTTCTAGATATTAGTCTTTTGTCTGAGGAACAACTGGCTATAATTTTTCTCACTCTGTAGATTGTTGTTCTACTGTTGGTGATTTCTTTTGCTTTGAAAAAGTTTTTTAGTAATATGAGAACCCAGTTGTTGATTCTTGGTAGATTTCCCCATCAATTGGGATTTTGTTCATGAAGTCTTTTCCTACATCTATGTCTTCCAGAATACTACCTATTCTATCTTCCAGCAGATTTAGTGCTTCTGTTTTAATATTTAGATCTTTGATCCATTTTGATTTTAGTTTAGTTTAGTTTAGTTTAGAACTACTTTCAGTCTTCAACATGTGTAAAGACAGTTTTTCCAGCACAATTTATTAAAAGAGGCTAGGTTTATTCCAGTGAATGTGTTTGGATCCTTTGTCAAAGATAAGTGGTTGAAAACTGGGCATGGTGGCACATGCCTTTAATCCCAGCACTCAGGAGGCTGAAGTAGGAGGATCATTGTGAGTTTGAGGCCAGCTTGGGCTACAATGCGAGCGCAATGCTGGCTTGAGCTACGTAGTGCGACCCTGCCTCAAAAAACTAGGGCCGGGAGTTTGGCTCAGTGGCTTAAGCATCTGTCTGGCAAGCGTGAGGCTGTCAGTTAAAAAAAAAAAAAGGTAAGGTGGTTGAATGCGTTTGAAGCTGTTTTCACATCTTCTAATCTGTTCCATTGATCCTCAGATCTGTATTTTTGCCAGTACCATGTGCTGTTTTTATCACAGTAACTTTGTAGTGTGATTTCAAGTTAGGGATTGTGAGACCTCCTTCCCTTGCCTTTGTTCCCCAGAAATGGTTTTTCTATTCTAGGTTTCCTCTGCTCCTAAATGAATTTTAGTAATGTTTTCTGTAGTTTTGTGAGGTATGCTATGGCATTTTGATCGTGATTGCATTAAATCTGTCTAGTAATTTTGGGAGTATGACCATTTTCACCGTGTTGGTTCTTCATATCAAAGAACAAGGGGTATTTTTCCATTTTCTGATATCTTCTTCAATCTCCTTTTTCAGAGTATGGTAGTTTCCAATTTAAAGATATTTTACTTACTTTGTCAGATTGATTCCTAAGTATTTCATTTTTTTAATGCTATCATGAAAGTTGTTTCCCTAATTTACTTCTCAGTGATTTTGTTATATTTGTACAGGAATGGTATTGATTTTTTGAGTGCTGACTTTGCATCCAGCTACACAACTGAATTTTGTTATTAAATCTAGAAGTCTTTTGCTGGAGTTTTTGGGGTCTTCTATGTAGAGTATCATGTCATCTGCAAATAAAGATAATTTGACTTCTTCCTTTCCTGTTCTTATTCATTTCTTTTCTCTTGTCTAATTGCTCTGGCTAATGTTTCCAGAACTATATTGAATAAGAGTGGTAAGAGTGGACATCCTTGTCTTGTACCTGATTTTAGAGTAAAAGTTTTCAGTTTTTGGCCATTTAGTATGATGTTAGCTATTGTTTTGTTATAGATGATTTTTTATCAGATTGAGATAAAGATCATCTATTCCAATTTTCTGTAGAGTTTTCATCATAAATGGGTATTGGACTTTATCAAATGTTTTTTATGACTCTACACTATTGAGATGGTCAAGTGATTTTTGTCTTTACCTCTGTTAATATGGTGTATTAAATTTTTTGATTTGTGTATGTTGAACCACCCTGCATCCCTATGATAAATTCTAGTTGGTCATGGTGTACAATCTTCTTGACGATTTGCTGCTTTCTGTTTGCCAGTATCTTACTGAGGATTTTTTTGTCTATGTTCATTAGGGAGTTTGGCCTGTTGCTCTTTTTTTGATTGGATGCTTTTCTGACTTTGCCATCAGGGTAATACTTGCTTCCAGGAATGACTTTGGGAGTATTGTTTCCCTTTCAATTTTATTACAGAGTTTGAGAAGTAATGGTTTTAAGTCATCTCTAAATTTTTTGGAGATTTCTGCAGTGTATCCATCAAGACTTGGGCTTTTCTTTGTTAGTAAATTTTTAATATATTTACAATTTCACTGACTAATATTGGGTTATTTAGAATTTTTGTATCTTCTTGATTCAAATTTGGTGATCCATACATATCTAGGAATCTGTCCATTTCTTTTATGTTTTCCACCTTATTAGAGTAAATATTTTTGAAGTAGGTATTGATGAACTTCTGGATTTCTGCAGGATCCATTGTGATTTCACCCTTTTCATTCCTAATTGCATTGATTTGAGTCTTTTCTTTCCTTTTATTTTGAAAAGGTTGGATAATGTTTTACTGATTTTATTTAATCTTTCAAAGAAAAATCCCTTCAATTACTTGATTCTTTATATTGTTTCTTAGTCTCAGTTGCATTAATTTCTGCTCCGATCTTTATAATTCCTTCCCTCATACAAGGTTTGGGCTTGACTGGGTCATCTTTTTCTAGAAGAAGATGCTTGAGGTTCAACATTAGGTTGTTTATTTGGGTTTCTCCTGGTTTTTTTTAATACGAAAATTCACTTCTATAAATTTCCCTCTTAGGAGTGCTTTTCTGCATTCTATCAGTTCTAGTATTTTGCATTGTCATTCTCTTTTAATTGTAGATACTCTTTAATTTCTCCTTTAATTTCATTTGTGACTCATCGGTTGTTCAATAGGTAGTTATTTAATTTCCATGTGATTATGGAGTTTTTATGATTTCTTTTGCCATTGATTTCCAGTTTCATTGCACTATGGTCAAATAATAGGGACAGGTTAATTTTGATTCCTCTGCATTTACTTTAGTATGTTCTGTGAGCTAATATGTCATTTATTTTGGAGAACATCCCATGCATAGCTGAGAAGAATGTGTACTCTGATGCTGTGGGCTGGAGCACTCTGTAGACATCTACTAAGTTCATTTGTTCACAGGGTTAGTTCAGTTCTGATATTTCTTTGTTGAAATTTTTCTAGTTGATCTTCCCATTTGTCACAATGGAGCATTAAGGTTCCTCATTACAGTTGTGTTAGTGTTTACTTGATTTTGCATGACCATCGATATTTGTTCTATATAGTTGGGTGCATCTGTATTTGGTGCATATTTATTTATAATTGTTATCTCTTCTTCTTGGAGTCTTCCCTTAACAAGTGTGTAGTGACCTTCTTTATCTCTTTTGATCAGTCTTTGCAAATAGTATGCAAATAGGATAGCTACCGCTACTTTTTTTCCTGGTTCCTGTCACATGAAGTACTGTTTTCCATCCTTTGACTTTCAGCCTATGAATTTTATTTTGAGTTAAATGTGTTATTTTTATGCAGCATATTGTTGGATCTTGCTTCTTGATCCATTCTGTCAGTCTGTGTCTTTTAATTGGTGAACTGAAACCACTTACATTGATGAGTATAACTTTTGTATTGGTTTATCCTTCTCATATTATTTTCCTTCTGTTGGTTCCCTGTCTTTCCTCTCAGTTTAATCGTTTTCCCTTCTTGGCGGTTTCTTTCCATTTGTAACTTGGAATTGTGATCTTCACTATCTCTTTCTAAAATACCCTTTAGAACAGTTTGTAGATCTGGTTTGGTGGTCATAAAATTTTTTTGAATTGTTCTTTGTCATGGAAATATTTTATTTCTCCATTGATTTTGAAAGATAGTTTTACAGGATACCTCAATCTGGGTTGGAGGTTGTTTTCTTTTAGAACCTCAAATACTTCACTTTGAGCTCTCCATAACTTAGGGTTTCTATTGAGAAGTCTACTGTGATTCTGATTGGTTTTCCTTTATAAGTGACTTGTTTCTTTTAACAGCTTTTTTTTTAAGAGCAGAATATAAAAAAAAAAAAGAGCAGAATATATTTATTGAGAGAAAGAAAGCTTCTGTCTAAGGGACAGAAGGGATCCTGAGTGGGTTGCCAAAGACTCTGTCATTTCTAGGGACTTTCATAGAGTAAAACTATGAGATTAGATGGATCCAAGGTGGGGAAAAATGGGAATGTGCAAGGTTGGCATAAGGTGGAATGTAACTATGGTTAACCAATAAGATTAATTGGTCAGGTAAAATTGATTAAACCAAGGACAAATGGGAAGTGAGTCACATAGTAAGTGGAATGCCTAACAGAGGTGGTTCTTCCTGTAGGGGGTTGGGATGGTGACTCCTGACTTCCACAGAGTGATAGAGAACTATTTATAATATCAGTCCTTAAGATATGGGTGCATTTGTTCTGCCTTTTGTCTTGAGATCTGGCCCACAGCAGGAGGTGTCTGTCGCCTCCAAGGTCACAAGGTATTGGAACTTCTGCACTGGCTCCTCTGAGGACTTAGCCCTGTCTGACTGCCTATAATATTTCTAACTCACTCAGTTGCCTGTAACATTCACCCCTCTGAAGAAGTAACCTGAACTGCTGTGAGGGGTAATGGACGATGAGCAATCTGGCTTCTTCAGGCTGATGGGGGGCCTTGGTTGTGGATGGGCAGTCAGGTATACTTCTGCAGAGATTCTACCTAGAGGCCCTTGATAGACACTAGGCATTTTCATCTTGGTAGGCATACAGCTTTGAGTTTGGAGGAGACAAAGTCAAAGAAACAATTAAGTATTCATTGGTCAAATAATAGAATCAACAAGATAATTATGAGTATAGTCAACAAAGATTTCCACCAAGTGGTGCTAGTAATGGCTTTCCATGAGAAGGAAAAAGATAAAGTCCAGGGAATTTCAGAGTCTGACATGTCATTAATTTATTGTCTAATATCTTGAACAGCTATTGAGATATTAGTAGTCAAATCAGGAATGTATACTCATTCTTTACAATTGCACAAGTACCTCCTGTGCTGTTGTTAGAATGTCTAATGTTATCCGATTTTGGAGGATGATCTGTCTCCTTACTTTTATTTTATTTTTTATTTAGGAGAGAGAGGCCAGCTGCAGTGTCATTTAAGGCTCATTGTGTATAATTAGTTAAGGCCTCAATATATATCACATAACTCTATTGAAATAGTTTTATCTGTATGATGTCTTGGGGTTTGGCACCTTCTGGGGAAGAACAAACTTTAATCAAAGCATATATAATCAAAGTTTGTATACAAAGGCATACATAATCAAAGCATGAGTAGTAGGGCTGACAGTTAAGTTTAGAAACTGTTTCTAAGGAATAACAATTGTAACCTATTGACATTTAGGTCTCTTTTATTGATGGAGTCTGACATTTTGTCATAAATTCCTCTAGCATTAGTTATAACTATCTCTAACTTTTTGATAATGTAGGAGACCCAGATTAAAATATTATTTTGACAAACAAAGCTCTCTTAAATTTATATGTATGAACAACAATACGTACTGTATTTGTAAAAACCAGTCTCAGCATCATTCTGATTAGTTGACAACTTAAAATCTCTTCAGGATTGGAGTTGGGCTTTTAGGAGTAACTAAAAGGAATGAGTGAATAGAAGAAAATTATTCCACTAACAGTTTAAGCAACCTATATTTTGGTGACTGTATTGAGGTACAATGCCTGGAAAGAAGATCAGAGTTGAGAAGGTCAAAGAGACAGGTGCCAATGTCCAGCAATTGGTTGGTTTTTTACCTCTTGTCATGATTACTCAGGGCTCCTCTGTGGAGATGACAGTCTGGCCGGATGGAGATGAGTGCCCGGAGGCCCTTTAGTCCTACTGGACCAGCTGCTAGGATGGGTCTGAACTTTGGGGCCTTGGCCTCAGAAGGCGGTCCGACCTCCAGTGGTCATCTTTGCAGTTAGGGCATGGTTTGGGGTCCTCTTAAGGCAGCCCCTCTTAAAGTGGCCTGGCTTGTGGCAGCAATAGCAGGTCAGTGTAATCTTCAAGTTCTTTTTGGAGCCCAAGAATCAGACTTAAGGTCTGTCTTTTTAGGTCACAAAAAAGGGCAGCTACTTTTTGGTCTCTTTGTTTTCTCTCTTTGCTTTTCTCCCAGTCCTGATTATAGAATACTTAGGAGGCAGTTTTTACTAAGGAATGAAGTGAACTATCTGGAGCAAAGGCTATTTTTTGTAACTTTCTTTTTAATATCTGAGGCTGACTGGGTAATAAACTTATCTTTAAGTATAATTTGTCCCTTTATTGAATCAGGAACTATGGACATATGTTTTACTAGTGCCTCTAATAAATAATCTAAGAAGTCAGAGGGGCTTTTATCTTTCTCCTGAAAAATAGCTGACAATTTAAAATAACCAGAAGGCTTGGTTTTTGTCCTTCTCAGACAAAATACATGTTTGAAAATGTCTCCTGCTCCAATCTCCTGTTCCATTATCAGGCTAGTTGGGGTCCTGGGTGGGAAGTACTTGTGCACCAGTGGGAACTGGTGATTCCCCTGGCTGTCTATCTTCTGGCCTTTTAAAATTAACAATATGATATTTATCTCCAAATGCAATAGGAGCTTGTAATGCTGCTTGTCTCTCACTAGAAGTCAAAGTCTGATTTAAGACTAATGTTACATCTTTTCAGTACAGCTTATAGCTTTGAGTAAATTCTCTAACTACATCTATGTACCTATCAGGGTCATCTGAAAATTTTCCTAGCTCTATCTTAATTTGTTTTAAGTCATTGAGAGAAAAAGACCTATGAATGGGAGTAGTCTCATAAGGATTATAATTATACCTGGAGCATAAAGAATTATCTCTTAATATGAAGAAAGTTGTAGCATAAAGCAATTTTTACCATTTTTTTCTTTCTTACAGTATGCCACTAGTTGTGAAATAGCATCATAATTAATACTTCCTTCTGTATTCCATTTTGGCTCTAGTGGATAGGTAGGCCACACACACATGCAGAGAAATATCAAATGGCTCTTTTTCAACATGGAAGGGTCAAACATCTTCTGGTGCTTAAGAATGCATGCCAAAGGAGTAAGGGGTGTTGGTATTGAGTTGCCCATGTCTGTAATGTAAAAAGCAATATGTAAGGCTATGAAACCTTTCTTTGTACCAGGAATCAAACTCAAAAACCTCCACTGACCTGTCTCTAGGGCTAGAGACATTGACCTTGGGCTACCAACTATGCAAAAAGGAGATAAAGGTATCCCTTCTATTCCTATTTGATAAAGATCCTCAAGGCGTCCCTCGGGTTGACTCTGCTCCAGGGCAGGTGGATGCCATCTGGAGAGCTGAAGATAAATTTGACCAGCCTATCCACCCTGAAACTGGCATGCAATTTTATCCCCCACCCACCCCCACCACCAGTAGCTCATGAAATTTGACTTTGTTTTCATACAACATTTATAAGTATTATTGTGACAGGAATGTTTAAAGAAGAAAGCATAGCTTAGTAATAAACTGCTGCTTTTGTTCATTAAAAGAGGGCATATACAAAAAAAGGCAAGTTGCTAATTAGAGGTTTTCTCTGGTGGTACTGTGAAGGAGATCACCTGTGGAGATAGATAAGGCAACAAATGACTTGGGGAATTCCAGCCTTGGGCCCTAGGACAAAGAAGCCTCCAAAGACAGTTGTATTATCCATATAATCACCTGGGCAATCTTTCCTAGCAGCAGGACATGGCTATACTTTACTTAAATGTCTGTATCTTTGAAGCTCACAGGTTAAACTTACTATCATCTAGCAATCACATTTTATGTTAGCAAAAGGTATGTCAGTCTTCTGGGCACACAGAAAAGAAAAGGCTAATTACTCTTAATTAACATATGTAAGGCACAAATGTAAATCCCTCCCCTACTACATGCTGTGGAATGCCAACAATAGTTGCAAACTACCTCAGTTTAATCTCTGAAGGGAGAGGTAATCTAAGTAATCCAAAAATCCTCTGAAAGGCTTAGTGAGAGTTTCTAGTCTACTTGAAGAGAAATAAGGATGGTAGATAAGTGGAGATTTTCTGTGGTCATGAGCCAATGTCCACTGAGGAACTTCTGGATGTCCTCCAGAGAGCTGCCCTGGCCAGGAACCCTCAGTTCTCAGTTTCTATTAGCTTGGATAACCAGAGGTCAGTCCCCAGAAAGGAATCCAGCTGTCTGTCTGGTCAACATTCCATTGACTCCATTGGCCACTGGCTTCAATGGGGATTCACCAAGCAGATGCTGGGGAAATCTGTCCTCTGCTCTGAAGATTGGCAGCTGCTATAAGAGCGATTAATGAGCTGGCAGAGTAACCACTGTTTGTTGAGTTCTGTAAGGGATAGTTAAAACCTGAGCTAGGTCATTATGTAGTGTTTTATAAAATTACAATAAAGGTTTTAAAGTCCACAACTTGAAAGATTGGAAAACCTCCTTAATCTAAAATGTTTAGGTCCCGTAAGTGTACTGCTTTTGGGAATAACTCCTTCCAGTGTTATACCTGGAAGGCGGTTCTTCCTACTGTATCTCAGGTTCAATCTCCAGAGGAGATTGTGGCCCAGAACACTAAGCCAGGACATGGCTTTTGTGTGTGTTCTCCTGGACAGGCACAATTGCGATGTCTCATCTGACCCAGAGACAAGGTGTGTGTCCTTTATCTAAGATGACTTCCCTGTCTTTGGCATTAGCAATGCTCATTTTCT
>RJWM01047116.1:0-12060 GCA_004363535.1 Dasyprocta punctata
CTAATGCCATCCCAGTGAGGGGTAGGGTTTCAAAATATGAATTTTGGAGGGCCAGAAGCATGCAATTAATAATTGAAGAAAAACATGGCTGCAAGCTGAATATTAAAATTATTATACACTTGTTTCAATTACAAGTGTGTGATACCAATGCAAGGATAAATAACAGAACACACCAGAAAGCCCCCTAAAAATGCTAATCCAATGAGGTGGAAATCCTGAAGCCTCTGATGTTAACAGAGGAATTCTTCCAGTTTTTGATTTATTATGCTTGAATATCACTAAACTATAAAAGAAAAAAAGCTCACAACAAGCTTGTTCTGCATATAAAATCAATTTTATGTTGCTAACAACATATGGTAATTTATTTTCAATATGCTATATTTGAATTCTAGCTCATTTTCATATTAATAAAGGAAGTCATCCAACAGTTACCTATGGAACTATTCATGTTTAAATCAAAATCCACAAGGCCCTACAAAGCCGTTTGCCTTGTCCTTGGCTGATGGGAGGCTCTCTTTCATTCAAAGAAGTACAGAAAAATAAGCCACAACTCCTAGATACCCATCAAAAAATTTTCCTTATATTTTATCCTAATCATACGCATTTTAAACTTTTTTATCCTGGTTGATATCAGTTTTTATGATAACAAATTGTGGGGTTTGTGTCACAAAATTGGACATTAAAAATATGCTGATTCTTGATGTAAATGTCTGACTTGAACTTTGTTTATAGCCAATTCTTGTGAACCCATTTAGGATGGTCTATGAAAGATATTTCTGTGACAGAAACTTAATCAATATGATATATTTAGAGCAATAAATCATTACATCAGGTTTAAAATATTGATCTCTCTCCTATACTCAGCACTTCACAAGTGAGTGAAGATTGTGATGATTTTTATCCTTGCCCTCAAATACAATAAATGTTATATTTTTGATTCTATGTGGTAATTCTATGTTCTCAGTGTGAGGTTTGTGAATGATTTTGATTAAATGTTAGCAGAACCAGGTTTCCTACATAAACCTGGCATCTTAGACATTTTCTATATGGGGAGTCTTAAGAATCAATAGCAAGGTAAGGCATTGATTAATAGCAAGGCAAGAAATATATTCTTTAGAGTTTATGGAGTAATAAAAAAATCGAGGAGCTAGATCCCTAGAATCAGATATAGTTGGATTAAAATCCTGATGCTATCAGTTCTTAGTTTTAGCTTAGGCAATTTCATAAACCATCTGTGCCTCTGTTTATTACTTGCAAATAGACTGTAGAGTCAGACTAATACTATTTACTGTATGTGATTGTTATATGGATCAAACTGAATAGTATACATAAGCAAATCACTCTGCATGGTCCCTTCTCTTCCTCCTAAGGACTGTACAGTATTATTAGGTGAGTAATTTTGTGTACCAAGGAACAATTAATAATGAAGGATTGAAAAGTCTTCTGGGAATAGGAAAAGTTGGGAAAGCTGCAGAAGTATCAATATTCTGTAATATTCTGTGACAAATTGCCCAAGAAATTCACTGGAAGAGCTAACTAGTGATCCATCTGTCCCAGCAGCCTGCCTACCAAGCCACCGAGGAGCATTTTGGATAAATCTATGACAATACCTCTTTATTCCAACATGCCTAGCCCCTTCTAATAAAACAGTGAAACTATTAGTTCATAGTTTTATCCAAATCTTTCTTTGTGGTATAAAATTTCCATGTGTCCTATTACTGTGGATATTCCTATATTTTTTGTGGGGTTTACAATGGGTCCCCCTAACATTTCAGAATAATTTAAATAGCCATTTCTCATTTTATAAACCTAGATTCCGGCACAGTTTGCAGGCATGAGCATGGGCTGGCGTCCCTTTCTGGGAGGGCTGTGTGGGCAGCGTATTTGCAAAGCAAGTAGCTACAGGTCTAAGTCCAGAAGCTTTAGCTATTATTCTCTCAGTTGGTCATTTGAAATGCTCTGATAAATCAAAGGAATCAGCTCGAACTACCCATTATTTAGACCAAACCTCCACCACCAATAGTTATATCACTTATTTAAGTATTCAGTTAAAAGGGAAACCATTTTCTTAAAGCAAAACCAAGAATTTTTAAAGACCTGGACCCGAGTGGTTCTTTCACTTGAGGGAGTCTGCTGGAAAAATCATCAACGTGGCAGTGATAGAGAAACAAAGCATGTCTTTTGTTTTTTGTTTTTTTCTGTGCTGGAAATTGAACTCAGGTCCTTGGTCATGCTAAACACAGGCCTTGGTACTGAGCTACACTCCAAGCCTTCATGCATTATTGTAAGACAGTGTGACTGCATGAATACAAAGCAATGGGTTGAAGAGTCTCCTCCCAAAGCTCTGTCCGCTTGGGACCTCAGTGTCTCACCTTCTTTGGAATAGTGTCTTCAGATGTAACTGTTCAAGGACCTCAACATGAAATCATCCTAGATATAGGCTGGTGTCCTTGTAAGAAGAAAGGACCCAAGAAGACCTGAGCACAAAGAAACTACAGCAAGATGGAGATGGCGGGTGGGGGACCAATGCCACAGCCAGAGAATGTGGAGGGCTGCCTGCGCACCTCACTTACAACAAAGAATGAGTGCTCCGATGAGCCCATCACTCACGTTTACATGAAGGAAGGGGCCAAGGAAAGCAGCAGCTGTAAAGAGCAGGTGGATAGGTCATCACGAAGTTAATGGCCTTCTGAGGTTAAAGCAGAAGGGAGTCCCACATCATGGGAGCTAAAACCTTCTTGTCTGAAGATTTGGCTATTATCTTTCTTTCCTCTGACTTCCTGAGAGGTCAGATGAACCACAAAGCTTCAGCTTGTGATGTGGAACTTCAGCACCACTGATTCCACTGCAGTTTGGTCTGTCATATCTCCTGCAGGAGCTCAGTCCAACCCAATGGTCTCCTGTAAATTGTATTCGACAATATTCACCACCATGTGTACACCATGGCTTTCTATCCTTGTATTGTCAAAAAGCATACGATCCATGCTTTCTCCATAGTTTACATTTTCAACAATTGGTTTGAACTGTTTTAAAAAATAAGGTTAAATGTGCCAAATAAGCCCATATTCTGATTGTTCTTATCTTTTTAACTATTTAGGATTCAACAGCTAAGAGAAATTACAGATTTTTTTTAGACAAATTTATGTATTTTGGTTGTTTCTGTGACAGATGCCATCAAATGCTGATTCCCATGATACATAGTTCCATATGCTGCTGTACCTTCCAGAAAATAAATGACAAGACAATTGGAGAATGCTGTTGAATAATAAACCAAAAACTTAATTGTATTTCAGGCTTTTATAAAAATACTAGGAATAAGAATATGCAGAGCTAGTTCCAGTAAAATCTATGTGAGCTGACATAATAAATAAAAGATTTTCTATTTCTTTTAATTACTTAATTCTGTCTCAGTTCTGGACTCTGTCTATTTGAAGCTTTCCTCTGTCATGCCTGCTCCAGCCAGCAGTGGTACACAAGACGAGTCACTATGTATCTTGGGGCACCTGTACCCTCATCAAAACAGGACAGTCATGGGGTCTCCCAATGGATCTACACCACACCTCAGAAAGGAGTTGAGTGTCCAGCATAGAGAAGCATTTAATAACTTTCCAAACAAACTATTCTCATTCCATTAACATTTTTCACTGAATTGTTTTAATTTTCTTAGCATAAAAGATTTCGCCACAGTGTATAAGGTACTTTATATATTTAACATCTGTCAGTAGAAACATTTAAAATTAATTTGAAAGTATTTCTCCAAAAGAATTAACTGCCTAATACAAAAACAATAAGGTAAAGTTGCTGTTTTGGGTTCTTTTTTTTCAACTTGAGAATGAAATTGTGCATCCAGATGTCTACCTGCTAAGGCTGATTCATATCATGCACACACAGTGGCCCCGAACACACAAAACAGAACCAGCACCTCAGCGAACAGCATTCATCCTGTGTGCTAAATATCTGTTGATCTCTTCTAGGCCACAGTTATTTTCGTTTTAAGATTACTCTTAAGTCTGTGAGCTCAAAACTGCGTAGCATGCACCTTGAAAATATACTTATCAGTGAAGTAAATAAGTCACACATATGTAGTCATCGTATTGTTGCACTTGGATGACAAACTGAAAGAAAATCTATGTATATGTTTATGCATATGTATATAAAAAACTAGTTAAGATAGTTAAAGAAAAAGAATTTTGAGTGAGAAGTAGTTTCCACAGGGTCATTTTTAGATTTCATTTTTACTGTGAATTGTTCTTTTGAAAATAATGTAGCTTTCATAACAAAACTAACAGCTACTGCCAATTGTTTTGTTGTCACACATGAGTTAAAGCCTACTCATGTAAACAAAAAATTGAGTTTTTTGGAGTCTGACATAATTTCAATAAAAAGAAATCATTGCATAAAAAAGAAAAAACTGCATAGCAAACTCTTCCACACTTATAAATAAACAAAAATCTAGAGCTTGATTTAGAAATGATGAGATCTCTAACTTTTGAATTAGAAAAAGAAGTTATGACATTTCATGATTTTGATTTCTAGGTAATACTTTCTAATTTTAAAACTCCCAATATTATCCAAAACTGTAAGATCAATATTTCATATATTGAAAAGTAAATTTATCAATGCTAACTTCAGGAAGAAAAGGTCAGAAAATTCCTGTAACATTATTTTTAACTTTTCATCAAAAGTTCAAAGTGGACATATCAGTGCCCTCTAAAAATACGAGCTTTACAAAAAGTAATAGATTAGTGTCCCTTAAAGGCAGATTAATTTTAGTGTCCAATAAACATGCGAGATTTAAGAAATTACCTAAGAATTCAGACCTCAGGGAGAATGCAGAGAAAGAAGAAGCAATGACTAGAACCTCAAAAGTGCGACACTGTCACCAGAAGGGAGGAGGCAAGGTCAAGAGTACAACATTCTAGGTCACGCCCACAGTGACCCACCTCCTGCTGTCCCCAACCCTAACAACATATTCAGCTACTGAACTCATCGACAGATGAATGGATGAATCAGTCAATGAGCAAGGCATCCATGACCCAGTTGGCTCCCAAACACGTGAGAATTTTGTGAGACATCTTAAATTTAAATCTTAACAGAATGGTAGACAAAAACATACTGAAAACAGAAAGCTATAGGTGACTGAGGTTGAAAAGTTTCAAAAATATCACTTTCATATGTAGTTTATCCCCAGTGGATGTCTTGCAATTCAAATCGTAGTTACAACTATTGAAATATTTAACATTAAACCAGTATGTCCACCGCTTCCAGGCATTTCTCTAGCACTTACGCCTGTTTGGGAAGTTAATACAGTTATAACCAGATGCTCCTAACTTACCTAAGTAGAGAGTGAATTACAAACACACACACACACACACGGGGGTGGGGGGAGGAGGGCTCCATATCCATCCAAAAATACAGGGATTATTATTGGTATCTATTACATTAACTTTTTCTCTTCCATATGTATTTTCAAGGATTTCTAGTCCCATCAAGTGCTGCCCCAACTGACCAGACAAAAACATGAAATCTTCCAAAGCAGTTACGCTGAGATAATAAAGTGCAAGAGCTTCCTTTATTCTCTCTCACAGCTGGGTTCAACGTTCGGAGGAGTGGCAGGGAGGCTCGGGGTCCGGACCTTTTCAAGGGGCCCTGTGTCCAGATAAAGACTTCCCGGTCTGTCTTCTTTGTAAATGTTCCCGATTTCTGCTAAGTGCTGAGCTGCCTTCTTCTGGGCCTCTTTTATGACCCATAAGCAATATTGGTAAAATTATCACTCACATAAAACAGAACAAACGTGGACAGATAATTTAAATCTTACAGATTTACATCACTGAAAGAACTACTAAAAAGAACTTCTGTTTCTAGCCGTAAGTACTCTTCTTGAAAGCAAGTGCCATGTAAAATATAACCATACATCGTCCGAAGTGGTTCAATAAATAGATAATAAAGAAGGCAAATATAAGTGATGTCAGAAGCCTAGAGATTAAGTAAACTATGAATTGAGTTTTGGCCTTCAGGCATTTGCCTAGTGACCTTGACCTTGAGTTTTCATTTTAATAACCTTTTTTCCGTGGAGCTATAGTTTCCTTTCTCCATTTTCTAAGAATCTGTTAGACTTCTCCAATGGTCTTCCTTCCTCTGTAATTGCCATGGTATATATCTGGATGTCCCCACAAAGCTTTATGTCCTCAGAGGCGGAGGCTTGTCAGTGACTGGATTACAGGGCACCATAGCTGGTTTGGTATTAGGGGGTGGGGCCTGGTTGGAAGACGGGGTCACTGTGAGCATGGCCTGGCAGGGGGAATCTCCTTTCCCAGACCCTCCCCGCTCTCTCTGCTTCCTGGTTGCCATAGCATGAGCTGCTTGCCTTCGCCAGACCCTTCCACATGGTTCCCTCGCCATGGAGTCCTCAACCATGGGCTAAAAACAAGAGCAGAAGTTAACTTCTCCTCCTTTAAGCTGCTGGTGTCAGATATTGTGTCTCAGTAATGACAGAGTGATTAAGATATTAACTGACAAGTCAAGTTGTATATTGGAATCCAACATTCTTATACTGAGCTCTCTTATTAAAAGTTGTGGACGGTCAGAAAACCTGTATCTGTAATATATTTTTATATAAAAATACAATGATGCATATTTTATATGATAAATCACGAAACCTTAAATAAATGAATAGCTCTCTTTGCATATATATTTGTCAGCTTAAAATTTATAAAACTATATTTCAACACTTTAAATTCCAGTGATCATTTGGCTTTCATTTTTCATGACATTTGCAAATTATCTTTAGTCACCACTGCAGGAACCAATTTTAAAAAAACAGACATTGATTAATTTACACAGCACTACTAACGTACAGTCATTTTTTATGTTTTAATGATTGGACACACATACCAGTTTTAATGTGCACTATTATTTGTCTATGGTCTTCATCCTGTCGCATTTTATATAAATAGAGGAAAGTGCTAGGATGAATATTTTTTAAATTGAAGAGTAGTAAAAGCATTAAAGACAAAGGTCCTTTATTAATTAAAATCTATCACATAAACTTTAAATATGCATAACCATACTCTTCTACTAATTAACACTACTGACTTTCAGAGTCAAATCTTCTGGGAAAGATGGGATACTCTTAACCAACATGGAAATTCATAGTTCAAAAGTAATCTATAGCTGATTACTAAAATTGTAAGAAATGGGCTAGTTACAAAAATGACAGCACAAATCATAATCTTCACCAGATACAGAGTGTATCAGCATAACTTTGTCAAGAAGAGGTAAAGTAAGAACCCCACTATATCAATATTGATTTCCTACCAGTGATTGATACTTACTGTTTTTCTCATACTCAGTTTGTGGGAGCACAGAAACTTATTGACCAAGTGGATGACATGATGTTGCTCATTTTGCACAGGAATCTGGGTGGCTATGTGACACGGACTGAGCAGACTAGAACCTGTTCAGCAGTCTGTTTTATACTGAGGACTAAAAACATGCAAGAAATCTGTCTGTTTCAGAAAATGACACTAAACTCTCTTTGTCTGAAAAGAGTAACTTTTTAAATTAACAGATAATTTGTATTTCAAGTAGGCTTAAGTTACAGTGACAGACTACTTTTCTGTCCTATTTGATTGAATCAGCAGAGCCCATATTTACTTCAATTTTGTCTTTCATTTAAAAATAAGACATAGAATCTGAGAGGCTGAGGCAGAAAGATCTAAAGTTCCAGCTCAACCAGGGCAACTTAGTGACTTAGCAAGACCTTGTCTCTAAAGAAAAAAGTAAAAAGGGCTGGCATGCAGTTCAGTGTGAAAGCCCTGGGTTTAGTCCTCAGTAACACACACACACGGACACACACACACACACAAGCAAAGTCATAATAACTTCGCTTCTTAATTTGCAGGTGTTGTGTTTATCTCACTATTAATGTTAAATGCAAACAGGCAATGTATGGAAAAGATGCTGAACATATTATTTTCCATGAGACACAGCAGTAGAGGGAGAGATAACAGGGCTAGGACAGGGTTCAGGCCCAATTCTGCCATGACCAACAGTGCACCGCTAGGCAGGTAACAGCCCCCTCAGCCTTGATTTCATCCTCCACAACATGAGGCCCCTGATCTGTGAAGTCTTTCCCATCTCCCCGAGCCTGTGGTCTTGTACTGAAAACACGCCTAAGGAAACTCTCGAAACATGCTTTTGTTTCCTAGGCAAGTCACTTATAATCCTTAGGTGCTCATGATTAATTCTAGAGTCTGTCCTGAAAATAAAAGAAAGTCATCATTAATTTGGCAGAAGCATGTGTGCATATCCCTTATAAAACGTGGTGTGGTATTAATTTAATAACCACGCAGCAGAACGGTAAATGTTAAATGCAGGCGAGTGGCAATCATGGGGAATTACGAGAACCATTACAGGGTACGAAACTTGAGCACTAGGAAAGAATCTGCCCTTGAAATGAAGGAGAACAGTCTGTGTTACATTACCAATCATTCACGTTAGAATCCACACAACACACACAAACCAGAGATTACAACCAAATCCAAGGCACCACTGCCCCTGCCTAACAGTTTGTTACCCTTTTAATTACTTGTTCTTTTGCAGGGCTAAACCTGGATTTGGTGAACACAGACCGGCACACAGGGGCCACACATGCATCATGGTAAGCGCCAAGTAAGCAGGGGTTTGTGCCAGTGTTATGCATGGATATCCCCCCCGGTACCAAGAACGGTGCCTGGTACACAGTAAGCACTGTATAAATGCTTCTGAAATCATGGTATTCCTTTCATTTTTCTGCTGGCAACAGACAAACTACATTCTTCTAGCATTTTTATTGACTTGCCTTTATATCACTAACTTGCTTCCATAAAAAGAAGTAAGCCACAATAATTTAACCAAAGGTAACCCTAGTAAAAGAATTTGTCTTGAGTGACAGTGAATAGACAATCCAAATGCTTCAAATCTGCTTGTCTCTTTAGTCAGAATTAATTAGATGTAACATTTCTTCTCAGTTTTGAAATTTAAATAGAATCCAAAACTAAAGAATTGCCCTTTTTATGCTACTAGAGTATTTTGAAAAATGGAAGAAAAAAATCTAGATGTAATTTATAAAGTGGGGTTAAAAATACATTAAAAAGAGCTATTAATACACGTGTCTCTGTGTTTCTTCCTCTTGAAACTCAAAACAGTGTGGTCCGCCTTCCACCCACATCAAAGCAAGCCAGCAGACCCGGAACAGGAGGACGAAGGCTCGATTCAGTATCTCTCTCCCAGTGCCTAAACACATCTTACAAAAATGCTCTTTGAATCAACAACAAATTTAGAAAATCAGAAACAGAACAGGAAGATAAACCCACAAGAGAAAAGAACCATGACATCGTCACACCCCCTTTTAGTTTTCTCCAAAACATTTTTCTTACCAGACGAACACAATAAGTCAAAGAGCTCTATTTTTAATGCACTGGTGTTGTAGTGGCATAAATAGATCCATAAGCAAACTCTGGTCTTAAAGAAAACATAAGCCCACAGTGCAAGCTATGTAAAATTTTATTTTATTTTATTTTGTCTTTTTGAGACAGGGTCTTGCTACGCAGTTCAGGTTGCCTTCAGCTCACTTTGTAGCCCAGGCTGGTCTCTAACTCACAACAATCCTCCTGCCTCAGTCTCCTGAGTGCTGAGATTACAGGTGTGTGCCACCATGCCTGGATATGTCATGCAAACTTTTAAAACAGCATGTCTGGGACAGAAATTGTGATAATGGGCTCAAGTTTCAATATTCTTATACTGTATAACTTTTTCTTCTATTCACCTGTGTCAGAATTTAGGTTAGAAAAGGAGAAGCATAACAGAAAGGTACTGAGACTAGCTTGCAAAATTCCCATTATAAAAATTGGGGCATTATTCTGGAAGAAAAAAAAAATGAAGCCAGAGACAAGAAAAAAAGAAAACAATATGGAGCCTGAATGTAGTGGTGCACATTTGTAATCTAGGCTACTGGAAGGCTGAGGCAGGAGGATCACACATTCAAGGACAGCCTGGGGAACTTATTGTCTCAGGATACATATCTACTAAAGGACTGGGGGAGTTGCTCAGTACTCCCTGTGTCCAATCCTTAGTACGGTGTGGGAAGAGTATGTGTCTGCTCAGGTGAGCTACAGAGAGCTTGAGAGAGTTTTGAGGAGAACTAAGAGGAAGCTATAGGGTCACTTTGCACGCTGTGATTTATTAAGTTTTGCTGCAATTTGTCAGTGAAAGTCCCATGGAGTTTCTTAGGAGGCTACAGTAAGGATTGCAGTCACCCTCCAGCTGTTTGTCGATGTCATTTATCCATAAAGGCAGTATCTGAGGACTCTGTGCTGGCAGTCTTGGTAGAGATCAGCCTTATGGTGAGCTAGGGAACTCCAGCTTTATGTTACAAAATAAAACAAAACAAAAACAGACCCAGAAGGGGATAATCATGTTTCATAATTTTTTTTTATTCTGTTCCTTGAGAAAAACCTTATACAGAAAATGTAATATAGTCATTATGGTAAACAGCATGGGATTTCTTTAAAAAGTTATAAATGATTATATGTCTGCAATGGTTGAGACACTGTGTCAACTTGAGAAGTTCAGAAGTTTAACTAAGGGACTCCGCAGAGCCAGGTCCTCGTTTTGTAAACATCCTCAGCCTGTGCAAGAGGAGGGCATGGAGATGGGGTGAATGCTACACTTGCCCTAGGGGATAGTAGCCTGCTTACAATACAAGGGAGGCAAAGAGGCTTATCCTCCTCTCCTTGCTCTTGCTGCCTTTGCAGTCTTCTGCCGCCTTGAAGTGTTGCCCCTGGGCCATGTGCCACCTTGCTTTGGAGCCAGCTGATTACGGACTGAAACTTCCACAAACTGTGAGCTACATAAACCTTTCCTTCCTTAATTTTGGGTGTTGGGGTATTTTGTCCCAGTAATGAGAGAAAAGTAATCAAGACAATACCCAAAGGAAATGAAGTCAGCCTGTGAAAGACAGGGCTCACTTCTATGTGCATTGTACATTATACTCAATAGCTAAAACACGGAATCAACCGAAGTGTGTATCAGTGGATGCATGGATAAAGAAAACGTAGCATATATACACAATGGAATACTATCCAGCCATTTAAAGAGACAGTTAATCATCTGCATCAACGAAGGTGAGCCAGGAGGAATCGTACTAAGTGAAATAAGCCAGGCAATTCAGGCAAATTCTGCACGATCTCACTTCCATGTGGAATTATAAATGTGAATGGTAGAGATGCTGACAGTAGAGAGGTGGTTTCCAGAAATAGGGATTGGGGGAAATAAGAGAAGATGGTCAATGGGTATAAAATTTCAGCTAGATGGGATGAGTAAGATCTCTTCTACAATATGCTGATTATAATTAATGATGATCTTCTATACCTGAGAACTGTTAAGAAAGTAAATTATAAAGGTCCTCACTGCAAAAAAAAAAGAAAAAAAATTAAGTGCATGAGAAGTCTTCACTGCAAAAAAAAAAAAAAAATTAAGTGCATGAGAGGATGGATGTCAGTTACTTATTTGATTATTTCATGATATATAGCTACATCAGAGCATCAGCTGGTCCATCATAAATGCATACAAGGTGTTCTCAGTTTCAACACAAAAACTTCTGGAGTTCAACAGTTCAGCTTGGAGGCTGCCTCCTCCCCGAACCGCTTTTTCCGGTAGCGGGTTGTGACATTGTTTTGTTCAACTCTAAAGGTTAGAGTAAAGCACTCTTGGGCCTCATGAATCTCTCATGAGTTGTGATTAAGTGCAAATAAATTCCAAGCACTGTTTGCCTGATAAATCTCTTCCACCTAAATGCACAGGCATCACAATTGCCAACACCAGTAACC
This sequence comes from Dasyprocta punctata, assembly GCA_004363535.1. NCBI lineage: Eukaryota > Metazoa > Chordata > Mammalia > Rodentia > Dasyproctidae > Dasyprocta > Dasyprocta punctata. Next base: position 11,871 of record RJWM01047116.1, read on the forward strand.
CAAGGCCACTTCCATTATGAATCTGGCCTTTGCTTTAAAAAGAAATTACTATGATTCTTCCCTAGATAATGACTCACATAAAATGTTCTCCATGATTAACAATGGCATTTGTCTCGTCGCTGCTGCCAGGAAGCACCGGGGCTGACCGCGGCCAGCACAGCAACACAGATTTCGCAAAGCAGAAGACGGC
>RJWM01047117.1:0-12056 GCA_004363535.1 Dasyprocta punctata
TTTTTTTTTCCTAGTTAATTTTATAATTTGTTTTGTGGTTTTTGCTGTTGCTTGGCTTGTTGGCTTGCTTGAGACAGGGTCTTCCTATGTAGCCCAGGCTGGCCTTGAATTTACAATTCTGCCTAAGCCTGCCAAATACTGGGATTTCTTTTTCCTTACAATATAAAAAAAATTTTTTTTTCTTATAGTATAAAATTTTTCAGATATATAGAAAGTTTGAAAAAAAACTTTACTGTGAGCACCCCCCACCCCTCACATAGCACTATTAGTATCTTACTCTGACAGTTCTTTTATTGTATCCTTTGTGGGGTATGGTGGGGGGTAGAGGGTTAGGGGAAGGGTGCTGGGGACTGAACCTAGCAACTTTGCAATGAGCTGCACCTCTAGCCCTTTTTATTTTTTGTTTTGAGACAAAGTCTTGCTAAGTCCCTAAATTGCCCCAGGCTGGGCTCAAATTTAAACCCCTTCTGCCACTGCCTCCCAGGGAACTGGGATTACAGGCGTGCACCACCATGCCTGATTTATTCATCCCTCTTTGTTTTTTGTTTTGTTTTGTTTTGTTTTGTTTTGTTTTTTGGTTTTTTTTGGGTACCGGGGATTGAACTCATGACCTTGCACTTGCCGGGCAGGTGCTGTGCCACTGACCTACATCCCTGGTCTTCATTCCTTTTTCTATTCATCCATCCTTTTTTTTTTTTTTCCTTTGGACCAGGAATCAAACTTCCAATCTTGGGCTTGCCAGGCAGGTGCTGTGCCGCTGAGCTATATTACTGGCCCCATCCATTTTAGATACTAGTTGCACTTCAAAGAAAATTGCTGACTTTGATACACTTCCCTTAAACATGTCACCACTCATATCACTAGCTAGTGATAAGTTTTTGTTAACCTTTTATCCTTTCCAACTAAAATCATCATATTATGACATGCACAAATCTTAAATTTACATTTGCTGAGTTTCAACAAATGCCTATGTCTGCGTAACACAAAGCCTTGCCAAAAGGTCCATATGTCCTCGAGCTCCTCCCCACCCACTGCCTGCCCCCGCCCTCACAGGCAGCAGTTTATAGCTGACTTTGCTCTGTGTTTTATAAGGCAGTTCTCTTGCCCTCACTTGTAACTGAAGTGTCACTACTAAATGTAAATTCACTCCATGATTTAAAAAAAATTAAATTTCAGTAGTATCATTTTTATTTTAGATAAATAGTCTGAACTATGAAGGACACTTTGTGCAAAAATATAGATGTTTGTTCTGGTGGGTTTTTTAAAATTTGTATTTATTTTGAGACAGGGTCTCCCTATGGAGTTCACATTGGCCTTAAACTTACTATGCAGCCCAGGTTAGCCTCAAACTTGAGGTGATCTTCCTGCCTCAGCCTCCCAAGTGTTGGAATTACAGGTGTGGGTCACCACCCTCAGCCTTCTGGTGTTATATTTAAAATGAAAAATTGACTTTTTTTTTTTTTTGGTATCGGGGATCAAAGTCACGACCTTATACTTGGCAGGCAGGCGTTTGTGCCTCTGAGCTAAATTCCCATTACTACAATGAAAAATTGAAACCCTACCTGAAATAGTAACTACCATGGAATGGTTAAGTGTATGAGGTGCTGGTGATACAGGACCAGCCGTAAACAGACTAAAGGTGTAACTCTTGCCTCTGTGTGTGTGTGTGTGTGTGTGTGTGTGTGTGTCTGTGTCTGTGTATGTGTATGTGTGTGTATGATAGTAGAGATTAAACCCAGGGCCTCAGGTCTGCTAGGCAGGCACTCTACAGCTGAACTACAGCTCCAGGCCAAGGTTGTGACTTTCAAGTATCTTCCAAACGGTTGCCCAGGGAATGACTCTCTGGGAAAGGCACTATGGGATTTTATCTTCTGGGCTATTCCATGTTGAAGCTGGAGAGAACCTGGATGGGCTTCATTAAAAATAAAAAATATGTATATTACAGCTTGACACAGTGGCACATGTCTATAATCCCAGCACTCCTAGAAGCTGAGGCAAGAGGAGCACAAATTTGAGCCTAACCTGGGCATTGTAGCAAACGAGTGAGAAGCTGTCTCAAAAAATCAAAAGAGCTGGGGATATACTGTAGCTTAGTGCAAAGGTCATGGGTTTTGCCTCCTAGTACCACACCAAAAAGCTGTAGCTATTAATATATACATTAATTATACAAATTAATGGGCTTCATTGCAACATTTATCTACACCATACCTTGATCATGTCTACCTTCCCCCACTCCCAGTCCCTTTCATCTTCCCTGAAAATCCTTCTAATGTTTTCAGGTCACACACACACACACACACGCACACACACACACACACACACACACAAGAAAATATAAATTGAGTGTGGTGGGGCATGCCTGTAATCTCAGTATCTAGGAGGGTGAGGCAGGAGGATCACTGTGAGTTTGAGGCCAGCCTTGGCTCCATCTGAACTGTACAGTGAGACTCTGACTCAAAAAACCAGAGTGGGGGAATCTATCATATTTGTCTATCTCTGGCTTATTTTGCTTAGAATGATACGCTCTGGATCCATCCATTTTCCCATGACATGGGTTCATTCTTTCCAGGGCTGAACGCTGCTCCATCATGTATATACGCTTTACCCACTCATCTGTGACGGGACCTGGACTGATCTCACACTTCAGCCACTTTGAGGAGAGCACCAGCGAGTGTAGGTGCGCAGGCATCTCTACAGTGGGCTGCCTTCCTCCCTCTGTCTCTCTGTCTTCCTCTCTTTCTGGAGGCAGCCAGAGCCCCTCACCAGCAAGGCAGGGCAGGGATCAGGCTGTGGAAGGGGAGCAGGAAAAAAAGAGCCAGGGCCGCATTTACTTTGTCTTCCTCCTGTTTTGTCTTTTTGGGTTTTCTACATGAACATCTGAAACAAAGTTACTTAGAAGTAACCTGATCCTTAATATAGTTCTTACTGTATCTCATTTCCTAGCTCTGTAAGGAGAGTTACACACACACACATACACAGCAGCCATCCACTTTCTCTTCATGCCCCTCCCAAACCTCCAATGCAGTCATAATATATATATATATATATAAAATTTTGAAAGAAAAATAATTTTTTAAAAACCCACATCTCTCACCATGGAGTCCCACAGTTGCCAAAGACCAGCTTGATTTAGGCTTAATCTGATTGGGGCAGACAAAGCAATTTTTTTTTTTTTTTTTTTTGAGACAGGGTCTCATTAGGTAGTCCAGGCTGGTCTTGAATTCACTATCTTGCTCAGGCTGGTCTCGAACTCACAGCGATCCTCCTGCCTCAGCCTCCCTAGTGTCGGGATTATAGGCGTGCACCATCACGCCTGGTAGACACAATTTTTAAACCAACAGTTCTTTTTGTTGGCAAGGGCAGAGATAGGCGAGGCAGGGTGGACAGTAGTTATTTGTCTATAGTCTCTCAATCTAGTCGCATAATTGGAGTTAAATAAATGCATTATCCTGGCGTGATGGCACATGCCTGTAAACCCACTACTTGGGAAGCTCAGGCACGAAGACTGCTTCAAGTTCAAGGCCAGCCTGTGCTACAAAGTCAGTTCAAGGCCTAACTACAAGCAAAACTCTGTCTCTAAAAATAAACCAACAAAAAATAAATTTTTTCTTTGATTTTGGCGACAGCACTCCTGGAGAGATCCATCCCTGCCACGGATGTCAGATCTCCTTGTCTAAAGCATCTTTTCAGTGCCTTCTCCCCACTTTCGAGTCCCCCAATAAAATGATTTGGTCCTTTCCCAAAATTAATTAATTAATGCATTAAATGCCTCCCCGCTGTATCTCTGCGAAATGGTAGAGAACGACATAATCAGGCCGGGGAACTGCCCCAGCACGCTCGCAGGAGTCCCTGGCCTCCCTTCCCCAAGGGGGCTCGCTGGATGCTGGGAGCCTCGGCCTGCGTAGACCCCACCCCTGCCCCGCCCTTCCAGGGCCGTCCTTGCAGTCCCGCCTCCGAGCAACCCCGCCTCTCGACCTTGCCCCGCCCACAAGGCCTTGTCAGCCCACAAAACCCCGCCCATAAGGTCCCGCCCACGTCCGGCCGTCACGTGACAGGCCCAGCTCTAGCCTGTGGCGGTGGCCACCGCGCGGTATTCATCATGGAGCTGGCGCCGCGGAGCTGTCCGGTGCCGCGGTGGCTGCTGCTGTTCCCGCTGCTCCTGGGCCTCAGCGCGGGTAGGTTCGGCAAGAGGCGTACCAGCAGCCGGTGCCTCCTTCTGTCTCCGGGGGTGAAATTTTGTTAGTGGCTTTGTGTTTTTTAAAAACAAATTTCTTTTCCTGGTTCTTAACCTTGCTTAAGTCATGTTGCTTTTGAACCTCACACTTTTTTTTTTTTTTTTAATCCAAGCGCCAACCTGGACTCCATAGCGAGACCCTGTCTCAAAAAAACAAAACGAAGCAAAAAAAAGTATGATTCGGGGAAACTGCTGATGAGTGAGTTTTCAGCTTTCATGCAGCGGATTGGCCCCTGGTCTGAATCCAGAATTGCGAATTCCAGGGAGCCCCAGACTTGCCTAGTGATCTTAGCCAAGTTGCTCAGCAATTCTCATTAGCAAAGTGGGATCATCTGGCCCTCAAACTTGTGTCTGAAATATGTAAAGCAAGCTGCCCCCGACATTTTAACAGTGGGCACTGCGAGGGAAGGGAAGGATGCCAGGGCTTAGGTTAAGAGGGGGGACTGGTGTGAGCCTTATTTGACAGTTTCTTTTTTTGTCGTTGTTTTTGGTTTTTGAGACAGGATCTCACTGCAGTTCAGGCTGGCTTTGAGTTCCCTGTGTAGCCTAGGTTGGCCTCGAACTTGCCTCCATCCTCCTGCCTCAGCTTCCCAAGCACTGGGATTACTGGCGTGCACCAGCCCTTATTTTGGAGGGACTCCAGCCTTATCTGTCATTTTCAAGGAGACTAATCTGGTGTTATTTCATAGACTCTTGTAGCTGTATCTGTAATTCTCTAGCCATTCTGTTTCACTTCCTGGTTTCTTTTCCTTTTCGTTGTTATACTTTCTTTCTTCCTTTTTTTTCTGGCTATAGAGGCTTGAAATTTGAGAAAAAGAAGTAGGCAGAAAACTCAGTCACCAGATCCTCGTCTCATGATCTTTTCTCCTTTTGATGGGTATCACTATATAGCCCTTGAATTCCTGCCTCAGCCTTCCCAGTGACTGGGCTACACCATTTGCCACCACACCCAGCCTATCTCTTTGTTTTTTTTTTTTTTTTGTTTTTGTTTTTGTTTTTGTTTTTGTTTTTTTTAGATAGGATCTCATTATGAGATGCAGGCTGGCCTTGAATTCAATATGTAGCTCGGGCTCACCTTGAATTCACAACCATCCTCCTTCCTCAGCCTCCCAAGTGCTGGAATCACAGGTGTGCACCTAACATTGTATTTTTGTTTTCTTTTTCTTTTTCTTTTTTCTTTTTTTCTTTTTTGATAATCAACCAGTGGTTTTTGAGAAAAATGATGCCGTATTGGAATGTCATTATTTCAGAAAAAGGTGACATAGAAAATGTACTTAATTTGAACTGGGTGTGGAGGTCCATGTCTGTGATCCCAACGTTTCGGAGGAGTTGAGTTCAAATCCAGTGTGCGCTACTTACCAAGACCTTGCTTCAGACGAATAAAAAGTATTTAACCTGGTCTTTTCCAATACATGTTTTGCAGATATTCGAAACGTTAGCTAAGGAAAATTGGAGTTGGAAATCCCAATTTTAAAAAAAATCATTGAGTTGGAAAAGTTGTATAGCACTTGCTCTGTCTATGTAGGGCCTTGGGCTTTGATCCACAGCACTGCAAGAACCAAAACAACACAAGCATTACAGAAAGGTGTAGAGGAAAAAGTGAAAGCCCCAGCTTGCTATGGCACAATTTCATTTGGCTTCTTTTTCATGATTAATATTCTTTTTTTTCTTTATTCTCACAATATATTGGAGCTGATAAAATATTATCAGTAGGTTGCATGACCATCTCTTTGAGGCTTGGAATCCACCTGGATATGAGACCTTCCCAGGAAAATGACCATGAATTTGTGTTTCAGGAGCTGTCATTGACTGGCCAGCAGAAGAGGGCAAGGAAGTATGGGATTATGTGACTGTCCGTAAAGATGCCTACATGTTCTGGTGGCTCTATTATGCCACCAACCCCTGTAAGAACTTCTCAGAACTGCCCCTGGTCATGTGGCTTCAGGTAAATTCCTCCTTCCTGGCCTCAGGTTGAGGCCCACATTTCCCACTCTTACCTCTTTGTTCATAGCTCAGCGGCAAGGGACTGACAGTCCGGCAGCCAAACCTGGGGCCCTGGCATCCTTCTAAGGGAGGCTGAGGCTGTAAGGCCAGCCTTCAGAATCACAGCAGGGAAAGGGTCTTTTTATGCTGAGTCCAGACAGTTGCAGGAAACTTTACTGAAGCTGCCAGTAACACATTTGACTCTGCTGATAGAAACTGTTTTGAAAAGTTCCAAGGCGAACACTGAGCCCCACCAGTCTCCCTCCACCCACAGTCTTTCCTTGGACTTTAACATCTTGCCCTACAAAGGCTCAGCTTTTGAAAGAACTGCTGCCGGCCTTTTGTGTGTGTCTTAGTGTGAACCTGAGGTTCCAGCCTTGTCCTTAGTGAGTTTGCATTTTCACACTGAGCTCTGCTGGAAGGTGAGGAGCTATGTGAACTGTGTCTAGGGACAGGCTGGAGTCCTTCCTGCATTTCTGAAATATCTGTTCTGGGCTGCAGGCCTTGGCCACCAACCCCAGGGAGGGGTTGAGGAACAGGAAGTTGTAGGCAGAGCCCAGTGGGGGGCTTCAAGTGGCTCACTAATAAGTGGGCCTCCCTGGTACCTCTGTGGATGCAGCGCCTGACTTTTCCCTCTGCTGCAGATTTCCTGCTGACCTAGAGTGCACATAGACAGTTTCCAAAAAGGGACCTTTCTAAGGATCTTCACGCAGCACTCTTCCTGGGACAGTTTGTGGGGTTGACTCGAGTAGGAAAATGCTCGGAAAGCCCACAGTGTCGGCCCAGGTCTGGCTGCTGGTTACAAGCGCCCAGTGCAGCTGTGAGGAAGAGCTGGGTAGGAACAAGCCAGGGCCTGCTGGGCAAGAGACCTGGGTTTTCAGTGCCTTTTCAACCACTGTCAGCCCTGGCAAGACACCTCCCTTCTCTGGGCCTTCATTTTCTAAATCGGGGATTTTGGTTGTTTTCAAACTTGAAATCTCACATTTGGCAGCTCTAGCAGAGCAAAGCCCAAGTGCTGAGGCTAGGATGGGGTTCAGGGTGCTGTGTCCTATACATGTGGCCTCCTCTGTGTCCCTGGCAGCCCACTGGGTACTTTCCTGGCTTTCCAGAGAACAGTTTGAAGAAACTGAATTTCAGAAATCACGATCTTTTCTTTGGTTAACTGCAGCGTTGTTTAACCTGCATTTAGTTCCCTGTGTTTCAAAACCAGGACATTTCCTTCCTCTTACCAAAAATTAGGAGATCTAGCAATTTGGGATCTAACCTCAGTGTCCTCAAAGCTACATGGGGTGGGTGGTATGCCCCAATCAGAGAGGACTAGGGCTCTTGGGGAAGTAGAGCATCTACTCCTATCTGATTTCCTCTGCTCCTTAGTGGCCTCTGCCTGGCCCTGGAGGCCATCTAGTTTGTGACCTGCTGTTAAGTTAACCTTTGAACTGAGAGGCTCTGTGAAGCTGAGCAACTGAAGACACAAAAATGTTCTTCTCTATTTCCCCAGAGGCGCAGGGCAGAAGGAAAAAAGAAATGATTACAAAAGAAACAGTTAATTCAGAGTAAAAGGAGATGTATTTTAGCAGCCTACCAACGGTTTATGCGCTGACTTCTGGGTAGGGTGGGGAGCTCTTTGAGAATTGAGGTCATATTGAATCGAGGTGACTGGAATAACAAGCTATTTTCGGCAGACTTTCAAACCATCGAAGCGTTTCTTTTGGTCCACTGACCCATTTAGCATCTTCCTGAGTTCCCGGGTAGCCCTGGGCTCCAGTGATAACCCCTCCTAGGAGTACTAGGTGAAAGATTTTGTGATCTTTTTTTGTATTCAGATGGAACAGAAGCTTCCGCCTGCCAGTTTCTCCTTGCCAGGGGGAAGTTGGGCTGGGGAGTCACCTGCCACCACTCTTGCTTCCCTGAAGCAGCCTAGGGAGTGGGATTGCTCTCACAAAGACCCAGCCCCTTAGGATTCTCAGTTTCCCTTTCGCTGTGATCCTGCCCATCCTGTTAGGCTCACTAGGGAAAAAGGGTCCAGCTTTCATTGAGGGTATAGACTTGATTTTTTTTCTTTTTTCTTTTTTTTTGGTACCAGGGATCAAACTCACAACCTCGCACCTGCCAGGCTTACACCACTGAGCTAAAGCCCTGACCCTAGACTTGATTTTAATGTACTGCATATTGCGTATTGCTATCTGAGCATTTTCCTCAGTTGCCATGTAATCTTTCATAGTTCGTGATTCCAAAAGGGCATCATTATGCATCCTGCAGATGTGATTTACTAACCCATTGCCCTATTTGGCAACTGTGGAGTTGCACCCTTACCGTCATGGGTGTTGCTATAAATGGCTCCCTGCTGAAGGTCTCCAACTCAACTGGTTTGTGAACTTTGTACCCCTGTGTTAGGAAATCTTCAGTTCCCCTTCAGCACAAAGTACATATACCCTCTGATTTTATCAGGCCAACCCAAAATGTTTGCGTGGGCGACCTCTCCCTGCCCAGTCTCTTGCTGTTATCCAGCCAGCCCTTGGCCCTACCTCCCTTTGTCATTTTCTTTGTTTTAGATTTCCCTAAGCAAATTGGCCTGGCTTCTGTTGTGCTGGAGTGATTATTCCCTTTCATCTTTTCTTCTCTCCATTTCCTACCCACCCTGTTTTTCACCAAGGCTCGGGTCCTTTTATTCTAGGTTCAGGGCTTCTTCATTCACCTGGGCTGATAACACTGTCTTGTCTCCCCTTTCCTCCAACTCCTGTCTCCTGACTGTCTCCTGAAAACCACATCTGCCTTGTTTCTCCCCTTCCTTGCTCTGCCCCGAACCCAGCCAATCAGAGCCACAGAGCATCTTTCTATCATGTTTTGGAATCTGCAACACCAAACTTAAGTCCAGAATCCTGCTTGTCCCCTGCCTCTGGGTGTCCGCAGTACCAGGCACTCCTGCCTGAGACTTGCACATTTACTATGTTGTATATGGAGAATCAGCTTGACCAAGCAGTGTCTCAGTCTGGGTCCCTTTGTCAATCCTCAGGGGCTCAGAAGAGAGTCTCCCATTTTTGCCGAGGAGATAAGGTTCAAGGGCTCAGAGTCTAGTTTCAGTAGACTCCCTAATTGCTGAGTCGCCTCCTCCCCTGCTGGCCTTACTGCCCTTTCATGGGAAAGGGGTCAGATGAGATGTTTCTGAAGAACTCCTCCAGAACTGAAAGTCCGCAGGCCTGCATCAGCCCAAGCCTGAGACACAATTAAGAGGTAGGAAGGTTCCTTGGAGGCTCTTAGCCCTTCCTCAGTCCTTTCAAAGGGAAAGACTTCAGCAGCTTCCAGGGGAGGTCAGTGGATACAGACACCTCTGTTTTCCAGAGAAGTTGAGTCTTTTGTGCAGGGTGACCCAACCGTCCCTAAATCATAAATCATTTCTAGTGAGTGTGGTTATCCCTGTATCAATTAAGATTTGACTAAATTTTCTCTGGGTTTTGTCTCGGTTTTTTTTTTTTTTTTTTTTTTTTAATTTCCCCTCTGGCACAGGGTGGTCCAGGCGGTTCCAGCACTGGATTTGGAAACTTTGAGGAAATCGGACCCCTTGACAGTGATCTGAAACCACGAAGAACCACCTGGGTACCGTGAGGCCATCCCCCAGCCACACCTGCCCAGGAGCCTCTCAGGCCGGGCCTCTCCTGGTCCACCCCAGCGGGAGTGGGTCCGCAGGCCTAGCATCCCTTCCTGCCTGCCTCTCCTGAGGCTTTGGGCCCCTGTCCTCTCTACCCTGGCTTCTCCCAGGTCTCTGGACACCTTATCCAACCAGCATTTCTTGCCTTCTTCACCTGCCCCCAGAAACCTGCTCTGGCAGAACACCCAAGTCCTTGTCCTTCCCAGCAGCCTCACCCATCTCATTTTACTTCCTTGCCAAGCTCACTCTTGGCACCCCCCTATGCCCCTGCTCCCAGATGGGCAAAACCACAAACGTGCGAGTCAGGCTCTTGCACAACTGTGGCTCTTTGAAGCCCCTGCCACCTTTGCTGTGTGCCCTGCTCGCCCGTCCCCAGCAGCAGCGGTCACTGGGAGTGCTACCAGCTCTCCTCTAGCTCCTTCTCATCAGGAGCTAACCTGTCCAGTCTGTCTTTGTGTACCTTCCCTTGTCTTGACCTGGAATGTTCCTGTGCTTCCTATTTGGCAGCAGTAGCAGAAGGCCCCAATAGCTGCCCCCTGAACCGCCCAGATCTAAGGGCAGTGAAGCTGGGGCACAGAGGCTGAATGAAGAGTGAGGAGCCCAGGGTCCCAGGCCTTGTCCTGCCATCACCTGTCCAACCTTGTGACCTTGGACAAGCCCTGGCCCCTTTCTGGGCTAAGATTTCCCGATCTCTGAACGCAGCTGGACTATTCCATTGCTGAGGATCCTTCCAGATAAAGATTTTTGTTGTTGTTGTTTTGAAACAGGGTATTTGTTGTGTAGTTGAGGCTGGCCTTGAACTTACCGTGTAGCCCAGTTCGACCTCAGATTAACAGCAATTCCCCTGCCTCAGCCTCCTAAGTACTGAGATTGCAGGTGTGCACCACCATACCAGACCCGATGCAGAATTTTTGGAAAAGAAAAGTGTATCCCTGCACTGGAACCCAGGCCCATGTGGAAATTGATTGATCTGGAAGCAACCTGCTATGTGATGTCCAGACCTCAGTGGGACCCTCACAGCTGCGAGTGACTGCTTGGGCTGACCCTGCCCCATGCAGCCTGCACTGCACTAGCGTGTTCTCCTACCTGCAGTGCAGTTGCGTGCGTGAAAGGGACTGGTATAAAGTCTCTGACCCCCACGTACCTGTTCATCTTTCCTGCTTGCCTCACCCTACCTTAGCTATGGTGTGTGTTACTCTCTTTTTAAAAATTCCTTTTAACAAGTTTCGCCAGCACACTGCTGAGCTCTGTGGCAGGGTGCTGAGTGCCGAGCAGCGGGTTGATCGTGACATTCTGCTCTGTGGCATGTAGCTCCAGGCCGCCAGCCTCCTCTTTGTGGATAACCCCGTGGGCACTGGCTTCAGCTATGTGAACAGGAGCGATGCATATGCCAAGGACCTGGCTACGGTGGCTTCAGACATGCTGGTTCTCTTGAAGACCTTCTTCGATTGCCACAAAGAATTCCAGGTAGGCAAAGACTCAGGAACAGCTAAGTAAAGGAGAGGAGGAGCAACAATAGCATGTTCTTCAGACTGTCAGCTTCCCCAAGAGTTTGCTTCCTGGCTGATTTCAGAGAAACCCATTTTGCTCCCCAGATTGGGTTGTGAGCTTTTGTTTAAAGACAGTCTTTAAGCTGGGCGTGGTGGTGCACACCTGTAATCCCAGCACCAGGGAGGCTGACTCATAAGGGTCACTGTGAGTTCGAGGCCAGCCTGGGCTACATGGTGAGGTTAAGGCCAGCCTGAACTGCATAGTGATACCTTTTAGCTTCCAATAGTGACTATGGAGTCAGTATCCTGATCAGATATGGGGAAGAGCACAAAAGCAGGCTTGTTTTGTCTGGCTGTTGCATGCAATAGAAATCTGTAATTACTTATTGTAAGCTTAAAGGCTGTCACAACACACTATTTAATTCTTCATAAATACCTTTTCTTATTAGACAGTTCCATTCTACATTTTCTCAGAGTCCTATGGAGGAAAGATGGCTGCCGGCATTGGTCTGGAGCTTTTTAAGGTAACAGGGAAGATGCCTCTGTTGTTATGGGTTTGGAGAGAACACTGATTATAATAACCTTGACATTCACCTGATAAGAGATATACAGAGTGGAAGTAAGTCTTAGTAGTCATCTTTAGGGATGGGGAATATAGCTCAGTGGTAGAGTACTTGCCTAGCATGTCAGAGACCCAAGCTGG
>RJWM01047118.1:0-12037 GCA_004363535.1 Dasyprocta punctata
TTGGTGAAGTTTTTGGGGTCTTCTACAGAGTATCATGTTATTTGCAAATAATGATCGTTTAATGTTTTTCCTTTCCTATTATTCCTTTTATTTCTTTCTCTTGTCTCATTGTTTTGACAAATGTTTCCAGAACTTTATCAAATAGGAGTGGTGATAGTGGGCATTCTTGTCTCGTTCCTGGTTTTAGAGTGAAAGCTTTTAGGTTCTGACCATTTAGTATGATGTTGGCAGTTGGTTTGTCATAGATGACTTTTATCAGGTTAAAATAAAGATCATCTATTCCAATTTTCTGTAAGATTTTTTTTATCATCAGTGGGTGTTGGTCTTTGTCAAATGCTTTTTCTGCATCTATCAACATGATCATGTGATTTTTGTCATTTGTTCTGTTGATATGGTGCCTTACATTTAAAAATTTGAGTATGTTCAAGCAACTCTGCATACCTGGAATGACTCCTACTTGGTCATGGTGTGTAATTTTCTTGATGACTTACTGTATTCTGTTTGCCAGTATCTTAAGGATTTTTGCATCTATGTTCATTAGGGAGATTGGCCTCTAGTTCTCTCTTTTAGTTGGATACTTATCTAGTTTTGTTATCAGGTTAATGCTTGCTTCCAGAAATGAGTTTGGGAGTATTGCTTGCCTTTCTATTTCATTGAAGAGTTTGAGGCATAATAGCATTAGATCCCTAATGTCTTGTGGAACTCAGTTGTATAGCCATCAAGACCTGGGCTCTTCTTTGTTGGTAGGTTTTTAATTACATTTTCAATTTCATTGGCAGATATTGAGTTCAGAATTTTCATATCTTCTTGATTCCTCTTTAGTCATTTATATGTATGAGATTCCACCTACTTCCCCAAAGAATGGCTATCATCAAGAAATCAACTAGTAAGAAATGCTGGAAGGGCAGTGGGGGAAAAGGAACCCTTCTCCACTGTTGGTAGGAGTACAGCCTCGTATAAGCACTGTGAAAATCAATATGGAGATTCCCCAAAAATTACTAGGATTAGAGATCTATTTGACCCATCTTTTCCCCTTCTGGGTACCTTCATGGAAGAATTAAAAATGTCATACAACAGGAATACTGGAGTGCCCATGTTTATAGCAGACAAATATTAGAAACAACTCAAATGCTCATCAACCAAGAAATGGATAAAACATACTTGGTATTTCTATACAATTGAGTACTACTCAGGTATAAAGAAGGATAATCTCCAGGTTTCTATAGGTAATTGGATACAGCTAGAGACCAATTAGACTTATTTAAGTGAAATAGACTTATACAAGTGAAATAAATCATACTCACATGGATAAACATCATATTGTCTCCCTGTAGTGAGGAATTGAAACAGAACATGAGATCCAAAATACACAACAGATATTTGACATGGGAAGAAATTGTTCAAAAGGAAAAAAGAACTAGGATGGGGGAAAGGGGAAAAGGAAGAAAGGGAAAAGGAATAGAACAAGATACAGAAGAGTTATATTACTAGTTTCTCTTAGTTCATTGAAAAGAAAGGTTTGAGGTAATAGTGTTAGGAGAAATTTTTATGCCCATATCTTGTACTCTGATTAAATAATTAAAAGATAAAAATTCTCAATGCTATGTAAAATAAATATATTTATATCACAAAAAATCTCAATGTATTTGCTATTGTTATTCTATTATTTTGTTATGAAATTTTGTTTTCCTTTTTTTCATATAATTAAAAAATACCTACTTTTTTCCAATTGATTATTTTTCATTTTGTTTAAATTAGAATAATTTTCAGGTTTTTTTAGAAGGTTAAATTTCCAATGTTACCATTAAGAGATTCTTGCACTATCTAATACAACCTCTGGCACAAAAGAGGCCTTTGGTTTTATGTATTGATGATATTGCAAATATCAAAAAAGGTGATGTATTATTCAAATGTCAAAATTATTTTAAATTTTCTTTGTAATGATCTTAAATAGACCAGAGATAGGTATAATAACAACAGACTAAAAGCAAGAGAATTCAGAAAGCTTCTTATTTAAAACACAAGGATTATTATGCTCCATTTTATTTTATTCCAAATATTATGTGACCTTTTTTAATACAAAATTTGAAAATTTGAAAAGAAATTGATTAAGATAAATATTCTGTATCTCACAGTCTTTGTGAAGTAGAAGTGATAATATTGGGCATATGCTGGAAAAACTTTCAGTACACACACACACACACAAATGAACTTACTGTCAAAGTTTAGAAAAGTAGTTCAGGCATGTGCTGAACCACTGAGCTACATCTCCAATTCCTTTTATAATTATTTTCTACTTTGTGTATACACAAGTAATTCTCAGTGAGTTTTGGCTGTTTGTCATTTGACTTTGAAGCAAAAGATAATCAACAGTATTTAGTATATACACCCTAAGTGCAGCTTTTATTGCCATTGGTAATATAATTGAGTGGGACTATGGGCTGAGGGCTTGCAAAATAAATAGAATTGTATATAGCTAACAATTACAGTAAAGAAGTTACAGCTTACTTAATAGGCTTTGTTAAGGATACATTTTCTAATGCAAAATTACTATGACTAGCATTGAGGCAGTTGTGAACACAAAATGGGAAATAAAAATGTGGTCCTCAAAAAACAAGCAACTACTCAAATAATGATTTTTTTGTTTGTTATGCTATACTGCTGGGTGAAGATAAATAATCTACCAAATAGAAAAAAGCACATTATGCTAAATGTCACTAGCATGAATTAAATTTCCATAATAAACTTCCACTAAACTAATTCAATTACAGAATTTGCAATTTGCTTAAAGTACAACTAGATGGCCCTCTTAAGAACAAAATAGTTGCATTTTGGTTATCTTGCAGTGAATACAATTTAAAATACTTCACACATGAAAAATGTCTTTGGTCACGTTATATTTCTCACTGGCAAAATAAAGTGTAGCCTGTTTGATCATTTAGTAGTTTCTCAAATTTTAGAAACTAAAGATTAGTGTAAGTTTGTATAATATGTTTGTAAATCCGGATTTTTTGCATTTTGTTTTATCTTTGACTATGATTGATTTTACTTAATTTTAGTATGCATTTACCAGCAGTTTTGGTATAAGGTTTAATATTGATTTACACTTAATTTTGGTTAAATTTACTTTCAGTTTTTTGTATGTTTGTTTGTTTGTTGAGGAGGTAAATTGGTTGCTTTCTCATTACTGGAAGAAAATACGTGATTCCCACCATTTAAAAAAGAAGAGAAGTTAATTTTGACTCATAGTTTCAGGAGATTCAGTGCAGCCCATGCCAGCCAGGAAGTAGAAAGGAGGAACAAGGGAAGAACAGGGACAAGACTACACTATTCCAGGTGACTCATAATCCCTACTGCCTAAGTATGTATTCAGGATTAATGTACTGATGACCATAGTGACGCTATGTTTCAATCATCTTCCAAATATCCCATCCCTGAACACATGAGACATGTGAATGACATTTTAGATCTAAACCATAACCAGAAAGACTTGAATTTCCAATTGCTACATAATTTTTTTTGTTGTTGCTGTTGTTTTTGAAAATAGTCTCCCTTTTCCTTTGAATTGCTTTGGCAGTTTTGTCAAAAACTAGTAGGTCATACTTGTTTGGAGCAGTGTCTGGGTTTTCTGTTTTGTTCCATTAACCTATTTGTCTCTCTGTCTTTCAGGACTAATACACTGTGGTTACTGAGACTACACTGGTAACCTTATAAAGGGCTGAGTGATAAATGCTGCTTTGTTCCAGTACGCTGTTGACGAGAGCAGACATTTTTATCTTCCTTATTCCCAATCCTACAACAAAATCACGTGAACTTTTAACAATTAAACATGAGATTGATGTAATATTTTATAAGTTTTTTATCAGATTGAGAAAATTTTATCTATTCTTGTTGCTTATCACTTTTTATAATGAGTAGATATTGAACTTTATCAAGTATTTTTGCATTTATTTTTATGAATAAGTGAATTTTTCTATCTAGTTATTGGTACAGTTTATTCGATTAATTAGATTCCAAATGGTAAACCTGTCTTATAATGACAATGAACCCTATTTGGTCACGATGTATAATTTTTTACATATTTGGATTTATTTTCCAATATTTTATTGAGGTTTTTTGATATTTCATAAAATATATGAAAATAGGCTTATGAAACGTATTTTTTTCTCAAAATGTCTTCATCTTATTTGTGCAGCATAATTTTATCTTCATAAAATTAAGAAGTATTCCCTTGTCTTCAATTTTTTTGGAAGAGAATGCAGAAATGGTTAAAATCCTTCTTTACGTGTTTGGTAGAATTCATCAATAAAATTGTTTAAGCTTTATATTCTCTTTCATGAAAGGCTATTAGGGTTACTTTAATATTTGTAGATAATTCAGATTATGTGTTTCTCATTGTATGAAGTTTGATAGACTACATCTGTCAGACAATCGGCCCTTTCATCTCAGTAATTCAACTTCTCAACAAAGTCGTTACAATGACCTTAGATAGTAGTGACCTCTCTTTTGTGCCTGATACTAACTACGTTCCCTTTCTCCTCTCATTCACTCATCTTTTCTCTCTCTCTCTCTCTCACTCTGTCTCATTCTTTCTCTCCTTTCATCACCTTAGCTAGTACTTTGTTAATTGCTTTTATACTTTAAATTCAAGGAAGCAGCTCTTGATTTTACTTTCTGCATTTTCCTATTTTTATTTTCATTTTTTAATTATATGTTTCCTATTTCTCCTTATGCTTGCTTGTTTTTATTATTGCATTTTCTATTTTCTTAAAATATCAATTAAAGACTGCTTGTTTAAGACTTTCCCACTTTTGAAATGCAAAAATAATATAGTTTCCTTCTCAAACATAATCGGTGTGGTGCAACCTTGAATATATTTCTCAAAACATGTAAAAATCAATCCTTATAAGATGAGGCATATAATAGTCATTCCATTCAAAGGATAATAAAAAGGTTTATCTAACAATGTATTAGTAGCCCTTATTCCAGGCATTATGAGGGTGGAGTGGTATTTGTTATGTTGCCATTATATGTCTTTCACGCACACTAAGCAGAAAGTGAGAAAATAATTACATAGTGCATCACAGATTTAGATGGTCATTCTTTGAGTAAATTTGGTTGTATTTCTACTCTCAACTAATCTTTATAAGCCTCCATTCTGAAAAATGAGCACATATTCATTAAATATTAGGTTAGTGTAGGTTTTGAGCAAGAGTTAATTATCTCCAAAAATCTATGCATGTATTTATCTTAATATACAGGCAGTGTAATCATTGGTTGTAGGACTCTTTAGAAAGGATAAGAAGAATGCCATCTGCCTGAATAGAAAAATACAGCCTACCCTAATCAGGTTAATCTGTTCACTTGTACAGAGGTTTATTTTAAAGGTGGTCATGTGAAGAAATTTCTATAAGATTTATGAGTTATCTTCTCAGAGACTTCTTCGTAATATCTTTCTGCTTAATAATCTATATTATTGAAGACAAGATTCATAGCAGGAGGTTTTGAACTTACTCTTCTTAAATTACAAAATAACCACAAGGTAAAAGTGTCTTCAGGTCCTGTGGTTTTAGCTGACATGGCTTTCAGACTTCATATTGAATGAAATCAATAAATATTCTTATGATTAAAGTAACTCTTACCTTGTACCTTATATTTTCTGATGTTTTCAATGTATTTATTTATATTAATGTGAGCAGTTATTTTTGCTCTTTTTCAAGTGTAATTTTCCTTGGAAGAAAAAATGATGAAATAGGAATAGTATATCATAATTTAAGCCATTTGTAATTTCTGTTCATCTTGCTTACTGATTGTAGTTTCCCATTGTTGGGGTCAGGGGCCTGAAGGATAGTTTTGCAGGTGATTTTCTCAAAGAAAGCACATGGAGCAGATATCAGCCATACCCTCAATCAAGCATCTTTATTTCCTGTTATATTTATAGCTATTATCAAAGTTTACATTCCTGAGTACTGTCATAACTGTCTAGTGCAGGTGCAGTTGTCTGTACTAAGTTATGCTTGTATAAGTGTACCCTGCTATGTGCCTGCACCAAACAGCAGGGTCACATCTTTTAATGCCCTCAGATATCCTGGACTTTGAAGCAATCTTGAAGTAGCTCCCCACATCTAATCCCTTCAAAGGTTGGAGGAATGTCACTTTCATAGCGTCTTTTAGTCCTTCCCCCCAAGAGTCCAAGAAGAACACCAAAATTCCCCATCAGGGGATCTGTGGGCCAACCCTAAGACTGTTGCTAGTGGACTCTTAGTGACATAGGTTCTAATGTCAGAAGGATTAAGGTCCCTTTTAGCACCTTAGGACCGTGGTCTGTGGTTGAATATGCAAACAAACCCACTGTGCTTTCAAGAGGCGATCCAGTGGACTGTCACCCATACATCAGAGTTGGTCACTGAATGATTGAACCTACGGGGGTACCACTAACATTAGGAGTCCGTTGTACCTATCAATCATACCAGTAGCCCGAGGCTGGTAAAGCACATGGAAGTTCCATCTGACATTGTCTCTGGCTCACTGGTGTGTCTGGGCCACTGTGAAATGGGTTCCCTGGTCAGATGCTATTCCCAGCAACATCCCATATGCAGCAGTCAACCATTGCAATGCCTTGTAAAGGCATCTGCTAAGTCATTCCCCAGTCAAAGGAGGGGTTTATGTCCTGAAACATGATACACTGCATGGCCACTTATTTGGCAGTGCTTCCATAAATCTCTGTAGGTCAGTACCCCACCAGGGGCAGTGGCCTGACTGTCAATCCTGGGCAGCACAAGCTGACAGCCAGAGTATTGAATCTCTAAATACAGCCCAGTTTTTTGTGGAAACATGTAGGAGGCCTTTTACATGCATCACAAGTAGCCCCACTTCCAGCAACTCTGCCTATTGGCTTGACCTGCCTGCACCTCTGTGCTGGGCTGGACAGTGACTGCCATCCATTGGGGGTTGTGTTATGGCTGGACCCATCAGTATTCATGGTGCTAGCCAAAGGTCACTCTTTCTTTCCTGTATAGAAGCTAGGTGTCATGATCTGTAATTTGGTATGGTTTCCTGTGTTGTGTATGTCACTGGTACCAATCCTGATCTCCAATCTTACCTGTTTGGCTGCCAAGAGTTTGCAAGTATGTCCCCCGCCCCCAGTGCATGATGACACGACTGCCTTCTTTGAATCCTGAAAAGCAGCTTCTACTGTGTATGTCCAGGCCCATGTTGCTCCATTCTGGATCATATGGTATAAAGGGCACAACAAAATAGCTAGGTGTGGTATGACTACCTGCCAGAAACCTAGCAAGTCCACATATGCCTGTAATCAGCATACTGTCATTGGTCTGGGGTATGCCTGGATCTTATCAATCATGGAATCAGGAATTACTTTTATCTTACCCAACCAAATAACACCAAATAATTTGGCAGACATTTCAGTACCCTGGACCTCATCTTTGATGACAGCTCACTCCCAGGTCAATAAAGTTTCTTTCAGATGGTGCAAGACAGCTTTCAAATCTACAAGGGAATCAAAGATTAGCATAGTATCATCAATATAATGAAACAGTCACAAAGAGTGTGGCTTGGTCCAGGTGACCAACTCCTGGGCCACCAGGTAATGACACAAAGTCATTTTATGCAAATAGCCTGTGGCAACACCTGGAAGGTCTATTGCCTGTCTCCCCAGTTGAAGGCAAACTGTTCCTGACTACCCGGTGTGACAGCAATGGAGAAGTCATTAGCTAAATCCACAACATAATGGTATCCATCCAGCATCAGGGTGACATGATGCATCAATGCTATAATATTAAGCACCTCTACGTGCAAGGGGGAGTCACTTTATTCAGTTCCCAGTATTCCACAGTGATTTGCCATCTGGCTTCCACATGGGCCATACCAAGTAGTTGAGAGGGTTATGTGCTGGGAGTGTCACCCCCAGCTCTCAATTTCAAGATATTTTGTCTTAGTCCCTCCTGACTTCCAAGCAGTCAATAACTTTCATGCACACAATCCACATAACCTGTGGGAGAGTCAGTGTTGGGTAGTGTGGATGTCCTTTGACTGTGGCTGTTACCATGTGAATTCACAAAGCAAAATTCACCCTGCATGGTGTCAAGCCAAGCACCAATCAACATATCTACCTCCAGCATGGATTTGGCAACCTGGGAAACATAGACATCATAAGGGCATGGAGCCAAGTGCCTGATACTCAATGCCACGTGGATTTTCCTTGAGTGGATGAAGAACTTCTGAAGGCGACTCGATGTCTTAGGGACACTGGAGACGAGTACAAGTCCAGAAGTCTCCTTCCCAGGTGCTCAGACAACCTGGTTCTCCTACTGCCTGAGCCCTACGGACTTGCTTAGCTGTAGCAAATCTGAAAACAATCTAGCTCTCCTGGTTTTTCTGTCAACAGCAGACCCTGGGGCTTATTCAGCGTCACTAGAGATCCTCTTCACTCCACCGCAGCAATGTACAGTTTAAATGCCAATGCCTCACAGATGCCTCTGGGCTATGGCAAAAGCCTTGCCTTGGTGCAAAAGCTTGTGCCCCTGGATGACACATTGGCTCCTAGCTCCAGATAACAGCTATTCACACTCTAGTGTCATGGCACAAGCACCTTTTTCCTGAGCAGAGATGTCCTTTTGTGTAACTTGCAGCTAAGCTGACAGCCAGCAGGTCTGTCCAAATCTGACATCGACTAACCCTCGGTGGTCCCACAGCCTGTCCACAGACAGTTGGCATTGTTCATCTGGGGGCCACCCACCTTTTGCTTCACTTGTTTCACCAGCTCCTATAACTCCAATGCCATAGAGATTGTGTGCATGTTTTGTGACAGGTAGCTGTGGGCGAGTCTTCCAGTCTTCCTCTAAGCTAGGAGTTCCTCTTCCTCTGCCTTCTGATGACTAGCAGGCCTTGCAAAGCAAAACCAGAGAACTTTCCCAGAAATGGGGATTTATGCTTCTGGAGACACTTAAGGAGGAGGTGATATTTCTTGTTTCTTGCAACATGACTTCTGGGATGGGGACGCCCTCCACCATCACTGTCCTTGTCCCTGCTACTGGGTCAGCAGAGGCAGGTGTTGTCTGTCCTGGGGTTGCTGGCCCAGCACTACCAAAAGGTGGCAGGGGACTTGCCCAGTTGCCTGTGGGATCTGTGTTCTTGCCCACTCTGCCCCTGTCTTGCTGGCCTCTTCTGCCCTCATTGGTGGTAGGCAGCGGTCTTTGCTCTGATTCTGCCAAATGCTGTTGCCTGGGTGGGGCATGGCTGCTGCCGCCCAGGGACTCAAGCTCTGAGTTGGCCATGCCCATGTCCTTCTCCTTGAATTTCTCACCAGAAATGGCCCTTGAGCCCTTCTCATCAGGGTCAGCCTTCCAAGCCACTCTAAAGGGGTCAACAAGTGTTATGGATTAAAAACTGGTGGTCAACTTAGCACCAGCTGAATTAATTCAGTTGGTGTTGAGTATAGATGGCCCACCTGAAGAAAGTTACCAGCATAAATAGAGATGTGGAGAAGAAGAGCTAGGTGTTGTGGGTTCTTTGAAGGGTTGCTGTTGGAGGCGCTGGTTCTCCTGGAGGTGCTTGTCATGCTGGCTTCCCCAATATGGATTCGGCCATTATCATTGGAGGAGCTTGGGACCTCATCAATGAGAGTGGCTGTGGTTCACGTTGCAGGAGCTCTGCTCCTCACATTGTGCATCGCTTCCTGGCTCTGGAGGGGAAGCTGTGTGCTGGAGAAGCTTGTCACTCTGGGCTTCCTGACCTGTGCTAGACTGTTTTCCATCGTCGGAGGAGTGTGGGACCTCGTTGCAGCTGGTGATGGCTGTGGTGCTCTTCAGGGCAGCCCTGCTTCTTCTTTTGAGCATGACTTCTCAGCTCCCATGTAGAACCCTCAAACCACTGCACAGTTCCTTCACCCCGCTGGCATAGACTTCTTAGTTCCACCGCTGACCTTTGACCTTCCCGGCACAGAACCGTAAATAGACTGGCGTGAGTCTTTATTGTGGGCTCTTAGATTTCCAGTTGGATTTGTGGGAGGCATTGTCATGCATTTAGGTCCTAGCTGGACTCATGCAGGACATTGCTGTGGGATTTAGGCCCTCGGCTAAATATTCTGGTTGTTGTGGACAGATTTTCCTGCACTTTCTTGTGTTCAACTCTGGGTGACTATTATAAAACAGTATTACAAATTCTGTGTCCTGTATGCAGTTGTTCTCCCTGTAACCCTTGACTACAACAAGTAACCAAGACAAAAATGGAAGATGCATGTCGGCAACTCCAGGTCTTTCACTCTGTATCAGGTGCTGTTTCCACTGATGCCAAGTGGGGTAAAAAACCTTCATCCTGTCCACCCCACTCATCCTGCCAACTATACCACTTGTCTGGGTCAGGAGGCTGAACGGGTATTTTTGTGGGTGAGGTCCCCAAAGAAAGCATGTGGAGAGGATGTCAGCAACCACAGCAATCAAGCATCCTTACTGTCTGGTTTGTACATATTAACCATTATCAAAATGTACATTCTTGTGTACTGTCATAACTCTCTAGCCCATGTGTGGTTCTCCCATGCTAAGTCATGCTTGCATAAGCATAGCCTGCTGTGCCTGCACCAAACAGCAGGGTCATATCCTTAAAAGTCCTCGGACACCCTGGGGTTTGAAGCAATCCTGAAGTGTCTTCCTACACTCATTAATTCCATGATATCAAAGTATCTCACCTGTTGTGTTCAATTTAGTATTATTATGGCAAAAATTTCACTCAGCATGTAGTAGTTTTGAACGTCTCTTTATTAAATAACCTAGTTAACTGGAGAACTATTTTAGTAGAAGTGGCCCTTCTGATATGAGATGCTTGTGTTTAAATCCTCATTCCTCTACTTTTGTACCTGGATGTTATAGGGAAACTTACTTCCCCATACTTTAATATATTCACCTGAAAAGTTGGAATAATAGCAGTATTTGTTACATAGGGTTGCTAAGAAGATCACAGGAGATAATATAAGTATTTTTCAGAAAGCCTGATAATTAGAAAGTGTTAAATGTTAGTTATGATATAATTATCTTATTGATGTACAGTATAAATATTAGAGTCATCACAAGCATAATGTTTCACTAAATTATCAACAGTAATTGGCTTGAGGACCCTCAGAGCAAAAATACATATTTTATGTTACATATATGTGCATTATTCAGAAAAAGAAGTTATAAAAATTATTTCTATAGTTATCCTCTAATATAGGTATCTGTATACTGATTTTCTCCATTTCATTAGGAATATTTTTCTTTTAATGTTACTCATTACTTCCTACCAAGAAGTGATTAAACATATTATAGTCCATATCTTTTATGGTCCTCTGATTAGGTTGATGGGCAACTCCCTTCACTGCCCTAAAGGCCCAACTGCAACATCTGAGGGTTTGTTCCTTGGGGGTCTCCTTCTCAACTTCCCAGGTGGTCAGATTCTCATTTATTCCACAGATGTGCAGAGGACCTTCTATCAAGAACACAGGAGAGCAGAGATATACCCAAGGAAATGTCAAAGGTGTCATGGATTCACTTATTATTTTCTTCTCAAGAAATTCATGGTACTTCACTTTAATCTGACTGGAAATTCTTTTACTAATGCTTTGTCATGATTGAAATAATTTGTTTTATTTAAGTAATCTGAAAAGCAGTGAGACAAAAACACTGTAAATGCTTGTGAGAGATTTTTCTCTATTTATAATATAACACTAATATAAATTTCATCACTGAAAATTATGTGGCAAAAACTACAAAGACAGAAAGTTTAGGAATCAGAATGCACAGCAATGTATATGAGCCACACGATAATGAACAGTCATGTGTTTAATGCAATTCTGGTAGATTTTCCTCTACTATATACAAACACACAGTGATATCTACATGTTTGTGTGTGTATATACTGTGGTCCCTCACTTCACAAATTCAATTCATTCTGCAATTCTGGTAGCATTCTGAGATAGTATATATATGCTTACACACATCTATACACATCAAATTTCACATTTCTATTTTTAAAATTTCCATAT
>RJWM01047119.1:0-12036 GCA_004363535.1 Dasyprocta punctata
AAACTATGACTTTAGATGCTTCTCCTTGTTTTTACAGATAAAATAGAAGCATTACGGAGTCCAGACATGAGACTGGAACCTTCTGTATCTTCTTTGGATGCGATGTGACTCCACCAAATCACAAGCCACGCATCTAAGCTGTCACTGCACAGCTTCTGTGACCAGAAAGCAGAAGGAAAGTGATAGGGATGGATAGCTAGCCGTCTGCTCCAGGACCTGTTTACTAGTTGGTACCAAACACTTCAGTAATTTCAACTTCCCTATCTGCCTTTTACTGTGTGCAAATCAGAAAACTATTTACATGAAATCATGTTACTCCTCCTATAACTTAAAATGTTTCTACATTTTTTCTTTTCTCTCCCTCTCACTACATTTGCTAAAGGAATTTTGAAATTATACTGTATATAGTCCAATATTTTCTACTTCATTGAAAACTGGCCTTTGAAACCAGTGTAATTTAAGGCCAGTAGGGAGAGAGGCTTATTTTTTTTTGTTTAAGTCTCCTGTCCATTTTTTACACATAAGAAGACAGCTTACAAAATGGCAACGGGGAACTCATCACCAGCCGGACGGTTTCTTTCAACATCTAAAGCTGAGTCTCAGCGGCAGCCGGGACTTCAAAGTTCATCATCTGCATATGGACTTTAGCTTGTTTCATTCTTCTTTCTAAAACTAAAGCCTTTTGAAAGGAAGTGTGGAAACCTGGGGGGGCTTCTTTGTCTCCATCTCAGATCAGCCTCGGTGTTTTATAGCACCCCATGTGCTAACTCAGCCGTACAAGTATTGGAACAAGCTAAGGATTAAGAAATCATCAGGTTGGCGGCGATCTGAGGCGCCACACAGTGTTTACTGCCAAGTAACTTATATCAAATATGCCAGTGAGGAAAGAGCCAGCACATCTATCATAACAAGCAACTCCTAGAAGAGAGACGGGGTGGGGGCAGGACGGAGACTGAGACACAGTTAATATTTTAAATAGCCCACATGATGCACAGTGTTCTTGTACCAAGAGAAAAAGAATGATACTGATAAGTAAAAACAGCACCTTCAGAACTAGAAAGGACATAAATGCAGAGGTAAAACAGTCTCATGGTCCTCTGGTAAAGACCTCAAGCATTACTGGGCATGGTGGCGCACACCTATAACCCCAGCACTCGGGATGCTGAGGCAGGAGGATCATTATGAATTCAAAACCAGCCTGGGCTACAAAGTGAGTTCAAGGCCAGCCTGAACTGCATAGTGAGACCCTGTCTCAAAAATATAGGGCTAGGGATTTATCTCAGTGGCATAAGCACCTACCTGGCAGGTGCGAGGTTGTGAGTTAAACCTCGTACCAAAAAAAAAAAAAAAAAACCTCAAGCATCTGTCTGCTATAGAGCAGGGAATGCCTGCAGCTGTCCCCAGAGAAGAATAGTAAGGTCTATTCAGAGATTTCCCAGAAGCCCATCTTGAAATGAGTCCGTTTTTGGAAATGTGTAGCACTCTCATCTTCAGAAAGTTTCAAGAACAACACTACAAATTAGAGAATGTGTAATTGAATTTGCAGATCCAAGGACTTGAGCAAAGCACCTATGGCCAAAAGAACTATACCAAAGATGGTCCCTGGAACTCTCCTCTGGTCCTAGGGCCAAAATTGGATTGGAGCCCAAGTAGTGGCCAGTCCTAAATTTTCTCCTGGCCCAATGGGTAGTAGTTCAGAGACACATCTTGCTTAATTTAAAAAAGTAAGGAAGCATGACATTTCTTATACATTCATATTTAGAGATAAGATTCATACCTACAATGAAAAATGGAATACCATTAATATCTTTGTGAACTCCCTGTAAGTTACACTTATATAACACTTTTGCATTTTATAAAAGATGAACGTCATTTTTCCATGTGAATATAGGCAAGAGAAACACTCTTAACTACACAGGGGAAGTTAAGAAAAATTAGCCTGTAAAACACACGCTCAAGTTGGCTGTGGTGACACACACCTGTGATCTCAGCATTCAGGAGGCTGAGACAAGTGTGTTGCTATGACCTTGATGCCATTCTGGGCTACACAGTGAGTTCAAGTTCAGCCCCAGCTGCTTAGCAAGACCCTGTCTCGAAAAATCAAAAATAATAAGTAATTAAAAAAATAAAACACACACTCATTCAAGTAGTGCTACCAAAAAAATCAGTGACTCCCGTCTGAAGTGTGCATCTCCGTCTCCCATGGTGTGAGAAGGGCAGCGCTCTGTGTCATCAGCGGCTCCTCGATGGCTCTGAGTAGCATAGGCACTGCGCTAGTCACCCTGACAGGGTGCTAAGAACCCGACTGTTCCTTGCCATCGACCTACTGGAGTTGCAGCTTTGCTTCTTTAAACTGGGTTCTGAATACGGCATGTGATTCACGTGACTTCCCTCAAAGAACTCTGCTGCTAAAACAGCATGGTAAGCTACTTTGGGAGACTTTCGTCCTCCCTGTCCCTTAAAAAGAAACCTTTTTTAGTTTTTTGCTCTCATTCCTGGTGACCCACAGAATGATAAATCATGACAATACACAATATTTTCTGGGTCTACCAAACAAGTATGTTCACAATAATGGTGTCAACACATTGAGCTTAACTTGTTTCATTTTTACTTGCCTGCCTATCCAGATTTCCATTCTAGTTTTATACCCAAAAGTCAAACAGTAATAAGGATTTCATCTAAGGAGAAATATTGTTTGTTGAAATTCCACAAGATGTTTTGACAGCAGGAAAGTGGAGCTTCTACCAATTTAGTGAGAATCTAATGTGTTACATACATTCATCCCGTGTGTACATGCGCTTTGCAAAGAGAATCTCATCTGCCCATTGAACAGAGATTGGGTTCCCAATCTACATTTTAATGCTGGTTTTGATCACTCTTATTTAATAAGCAAGAATAAGCAGTTGGAAACATCTAAGATGCTTTGTACATTAAATAGACAATAAACAGTCTAGCTGTCCTAGCCACTCTGCACTCTGCTTTCAACGTGTGATCAAACAAATTTGCTAAAAATACAGTTGCCTCTAAGTCTGGTGTTTGTTTTTGCCAGCAGAGTAAAGCTATTCTGCAAAGTCCCATGCATGCACAAAGTCGAGAAGGGAGTTCTTAAAAACCCATTTACAGAAAACAGAACTTAATTATTTTCTTAAAAATAAAAAAGCACAGATGAGAAGAGAGTTAGCAGCTATTTAAGCTCTAGCTCTAGCTAAGAGCCTGGCCAGCATGCTGGGAAGAGGCGGCTCCTTCCCAGACATAGAGGGCCTGTGACCCAGGGGAGCTACTGTCCCCAGCACACAGGCTTTCTGGGAGCCCTGCAGGAGCCAGTAGACTCTAAGGCAGCTTTCTCCACTGTGCTCTGATCTGAGAAATAGCTCCACCAGATCCCTAGTTGCTCAAGTTACAAAACTCAGTGTGCTTTATACTCACCACTGCCCCTCACCACCACGGGGTCTCACTCCGGGGTCCTGTTTAAATGCCCAGTTAGTTTACACCTGCATTCTCTCTCCCGGGCCACTGCCTGTACAAAACCTTTGTCATGTATCAAATGGGCCACTGGATCAGCCTCTGATCAGCCTTCTACGCCTGTCTCCATTCCCACAATGCACGCTCCAAACTTACTTCGATGTGATATCTCTCAATCATACATCCAATTAGGCCACTACTTACTCTCTTTTCTAGCTTCCTCTTGTCTTCAAGATAAAGTAGAAAGTCCTTAACACTGCACATAGTCGTCTGACCCTTTTCCACCTCTCTAACCTGCAGGTGTATGTTTCCTGTGGCCAGCTATTTCCACTCCTGAGTGTTTTCCACTTTCTACCTCTTTGGTATGCTCACTCCTCTCTCACAGGAGAGACTTTTGCATTGTCACCAAGGCAGGCTCACTGCTGACCTGCATCTGAGCAGCTCACAGGCACGAGGACTTCGAGCCAACCTCGTCTGCCTCTAACAAGGAAGACAACCAATCAGAGAAGCTAAAACCAAGGGAGCATGAGGTCCGAGGCACAAAAGTCACGGAGCTGAGTCTCACAAGTGGGTTTAATCTTGTAACTGTTGTTGTCTATATTAGGTGTTGTGTGTTTCCACATGCTCCCACTATTTCTCTAGGAGTCTTCATTTCACTTGGTGTCACTGCTGTTGCTAACCTTCCAATGACCTCAGAATAACTACCTCTTGGTTTTTCCCTCTCTCTCATCATCTCCCATCCTTAATGTCACCCAGGCAATAGCAGTCACCAAGACCTGCCAGCTCTTCCTCCTAAATGCTCTACTCTTCAAAGCTGTCTTTTCTGCTTTGTCCCATGCTCAGGGACTCCTTTTATGTCCCTGTGGAGTGCCAGAGCCCTATGACAATCTTCTGTCCTTCCCAAAAGCTGCTGGGGAGATCCTCCCTCAAAACTGATGGCAGTCTCCCCACCCTACCACTTGCCATAGTTCTCCCTCATCTACTGCTAGGGCTTTCCAGTGGAAACTGACATGGACACTAAGAGTTGCCATAAGAAATTACCACTAACTTGAGACCAACAGAAATGTACCCTCTCTGAGTTTTGGAGACCAGTGTTGGGAGCAAAGCTGTCTGTACCTCTGGGATCTAGGACAAGGTCACTGCTTCTCATGCATTTGGCACAGCCCCATGGGAAGTGTATGCAGCTCAGGGAGCTGACACACAAAGTGACTTGAACTTCCCCTGAGATAATACAGACAGCTCCTCTCTTGTTCCCTGTGTAACCACCAAGGCATGATGTTTCGTTGAAGATTAGATGCTCTTCCTGTTCCAGATCTTACCCTCCCCTTAAATTCCTGAAACAGCCTCCTATGCTGCTTGCATAAGTAAACGTCCTGCAGTCTTTGCGTTGGGCAGTCCCTTCTCCCATCAGGAGAGGGCCTCCCCCTGACTGCAGCCTTCTGACTCTTATCTTCATTTCTTCATTCACCACCATCCTCCCTCTGGAATTTCAAGAGCTATGCGAGTCACGGCAGATCAGAAATTCGAAGTTGAGGTGTTAGAATGGTGACATCTTCTGGAGCTCTGCACAGGGGTATGTTCCCTGCCTCTGTCCTGGCTTTGATGGCTCCAGCAATGTGTGGTGGCCCTCAATTTGCACACACCCCGCTGCTTCCTTCTTTGTACAGTCTTATACCCTCTGTCTTCTTCAGGCCTGAAATCTCTCTTTCCTTTCTCTTACGAAGACACAGGAACCCCCTCATTAATCCAAGATGATTTCATGAATTCCTTTAATTATATCTGCAAAGATGCTGGATTTGGACCCATATTCTAGAGGAACAAAATTCAACTAACAACATGTAATATATGCAACAATGGCTATAAGATTAAACCCAAACTTCCATAAGTCTTGTTTCCACGATTGGTGTGCCTTGGACTCCATGCTCCCTTGGTTCTAGCTTCTCCAGCTGGCTGCCTCGCTTGTCCCTGGCTCCATCCTGCACTGTACCTAGGGCCTTTTCCTGCCTCTGTGCCTAGAGGGTGGTGGTCCTTACACCTGGGATGCATTTCCTAACTTGCTTCCTTATCACCTGACTGTGACCACCCCAGACTACAACACCAAGGCAGAGGTTTCTCAGTGATCACCACAAGCAAAATTGATTTGACTTTTGAATGTTAAAAAAAAAAAAAAAACTGTAATGAATTACCAGTTTTTAAAAATGAGGAGATCCACGTGAAAACCTATACTCCCCCGAGGAAGCATGGGCTGTTTTCTGGTGCTGCAGCACGAAGCTGGGGCTGAGCAGGAGACCCGCTTTCAGTACCACTCTCACGCTCCAATCGCCTCAGCCTGTGGCTTGCTGCCCTTGCCCCTTGGCTCCAGAGGTCCCTGCTTTATGTCCTTCCCTAAGGCTTAGCTCCTAAA
This sequence comes from Dasyprocta punctata, assembly GCA_004363535.1. Lineage (NCBI taxonomy): Eukaryota > Metazoa > Chordata > Mammalia > Rodentia > Dasyproctidae > Dasyprocta > Dasyprocta punctata. The sequence goes on from RJWM01047119.1 coordinate 5,867, forward strand.
CTGAGCTGTCTGCTCCCAAGGAAACTTCAGCCTCCCATCACCACCATCCCTTTGTCCTGCTCTTACCCCACCACTGCCCTGCAGAGGTGGCCACCATGCCAGCACACTGGTGTGAGTATGCACTGCGCACATTTCCCAAACCATCTGCCATTCTCCCTTGGTTCTCTCTTATTTCCCTCTCTCTCTTTCTTGTGTATGCAACTCTCTCTCTCATCTCCTTTCTTCTCTCTCTCCTCTCACTCTTGGTCTTTCTCCTTTTCCCACACTGTTTTTTTGTGGCTGGCAATTGAACCCAGGGTCTCACACATGTTGGGGAAGTGCTCTACCACTAATCTACATCCCAGTTCCATGACATCTCTTTTTCACAATATATTATAATATCCTGTAACACAGTTAATCCTTAAACCACAGCAGCAAGTCCAAAGCAGAGGACTGCTACCCAGAACCAAATGCCTGCTTAAACTACAATCCATAACCTGCTCCCTTCTTTGTGTTTATTTTTTCCAATTTAAGACTGTTGTAGTTATTCATTTGGACTGGTGTTACTAACCTTAAAAAGGCATGGAAGTTGGAAAGTATGGAATTTGTCCTACCCTGAATATCACAAGACATGAAACTGTGTAGACACAGTTGACTTTGTACCCATTGACCTAGGCTACCATATTTTATGTGTAAGGATTTAAATCATCAAGCAATTGTAAGAATGTGAGTTAAAGGAAGGAACTACATATCAATAACAGAACTTAGTGAAGCCTGACTTCCTGCACAGGGTGACTCAAGAAAGTTTCCTTACCCTGAGATCACTAAAGTACCGTCTCTGGGAGTGTGAATTTAGGAACACAACCTCATGTCCCTTTGCTGCCATTTCTTGTACAGTCAAATGTTGGTGGCAATCAATACCTCATGACAATTTCAATCCAATCAGAAAATGCAGATTTTAAGTGAAATGTCTGAATTTTAGTGTGCTGCCAATTAGTTCAACTTACATTTCATTAACTTACATTTCAAGGCCTGGTCGAAACTCAGCTATAGCCCATCAGAGTGTGCATTTTGTCCAGAACTCTGCTATCATTTTCCCCAGATTAATTTTCCCCATCGGCATACCCAGGACCCTGCCTGGAACTCCCCATTCACTGATTTTGTATTGACTCAATCCATCTAATAATTCACCCATTCTTCACTTTCTTCTTAAATTACTGTAAAAGACTGAAACTAGCAGCCAGTGGCCCAGGCAAAATTTAATTGAAAGGGTAAATTGCTACAATTACTCCTTTGCCTTCCTTCCAAACCTGCTCTCTGAAAACACAAGAAATCGCCAAACACTCTTTAGGATTTTCACCCCTAGCACATTGCCAAAAGAAACCCACTCATACCAACAGCCCTCCCACATCTGTCCTTTGTTTAAAAATGGCCAAGTTGAGTCTCATGTGACAACATTAGAATCCCATGATGGAATCACTGTTTTTCCAGGCTGCTAAATTTGCCTTCATGTGTAATACGTCAGATGTCCCATACTGTCCATTTTCCCAGAAATGGGCCACAGTCCCAGAACCGTTTCAACTTCCTTTCCCAATCAGAATGATCTTCATAGTCCTGAAGACAATAGGTAATTGTTGGGAACCAGTGAATTCTTGAATTCCAGGTCAACAAAGTACTCTGTGATCAGGAAGATAATGTTGTCTGCCCATGAGATAGCTCATCTTTAAAACAACAGTGCGTGGAAAATAACCGTAATCACATTATTTTATTACTTTACCATCACGCTTTTATTTCTTAAATGACTGTATTGTGCTTTTTGCTCTTAGATTGTACTTTGTTATACCCTGAAAGTGTCACTTCAATGAGTCGTTATTTTCATTTTAGGGAATATTGTTTGCCGTTTTGAAACAATAGAAACCAGCTGCAGTTGCAGTGATTTGGGACGAGCACAGACTTGGAAGCTAGGGTTTTTAAGGAATTTAAAATAGGAAAAAAACACTTGCTTCACTTACTGTGGTTAAAAGGACCATTGCACTTGCTTGTAAATCAGTCATAATTTGAAAAACGATAGTTTCTTTAGAGCCTCAGAAAATGGCCCACTTGCTACCAACATATTTTCCAGTTGGGCTCTGGAATGTAATAGTATTCAGTAAATGAAAGACACTGGAATTTGTTTGGATTTCTGGGTTTCTTTAAACTTTTTATATAAAACACTCTGTTCCATTAGTATAATCCTATTTGACTTGCTTCTCTTTGTCAAAGAAAAGGAAAAAACTATTATGCGAGAGCCAGGAACAAAGGATTTCCCGCCCCTCATCGAGCTTTGATCCTCACACGGTCATAGCAGGCCTGCGGCTGTAGCCAATAACTTCCGGCTTCAAAGGAGGGGAAACAGGCTAAAAATGAATGTGCTTCCCGGAGAAACCATGAGGTCTGTGACTGGCAGATTGCGCTGCTGACCCCTGTGGACAATCACTTTCTACCCTCGGTGATGGATACAATTACCATTTTACCTACAGAGAAACCCCACCACTACTTCATGGCCGGTGAATTTGCCTACCCGTGTCTAATACAGACATGATGTTGGGCTCCGCCATCGCACACTTTGCTTGTGCTAAGAGAATCAAAGAATGTCAAGCACTGAGAACCTTTTCTTCTTTGTAAAACACTAAACTATAAGCCCACAGATTTTGCAAACAATTCACCATAGCAAAATTTTTATAAATGCATTTCAGCTGATGCAGCAGTTGTTTTACGTGGGACGGGAGGGTGGAATTTGATATCGTCCTGGATCTTCACCAACATGAAAACAAGTGTTCATAATTTTTGGAATTTTCTAGTTCAGCAACTCCATCAACTTGCAATTAACCTCAGAAGCCAGGCCATTACTGCTACTAGATTAGCTTGAGAATTTGCCAGGGTCCTTTAATTCTTTATATCCAACTTTATCCGTGTTTACTTATCTATTTTTTTCTCTCCCGTCCACACTCTTGTTCTCCTGTTTTCCTCCTCCACTTTCCACTGCTGTCTTTTTCATCCGCACTACTCAGCGGTGAGGCAGGCAACTGTCATGACTGTCGCTGTGGGCCAGGCAGGAGCTAAGCTTTCTTGGGAAGCCAGACAAAGGGATACAATCCCCACTGCATGTGCACAACATACTGATTCTAGGCGAGTAACGCTCCATCTTTTCGCACATCACCCTGCTGTCCTCCTTTCATGCTTCTTCAAGGCTCACCTTCCCCCTGGCTTTGTCACTTTCCTTCTTCAGGCTTTTGCTCGTATCATTTTCTTTAGAAAATGTCTTCCCTGACTCTCCTTCCATTCTGTCTTCATTTCAAAATTCAGCTTAATTCTTTCTCTTTTTCTAGGCATTCCATGATGAAAACAACTGACCATGAACTTTCCTGTAGCACTCACTGTCCAGAGAGGAAATCCACTGAGGCAACAGACTTCATTTGATCACCTGTATCCCTAAAATAACACTAAGCCTGGCACTGTGGGATATTTTTAAGTGAATAAGATTTAGTGTGGCAAGAAAAAGAAGATGATGCATGACAGAAATATCTGTATGACAATGTAGAATGTGATGAGTGTCGTGAAAGATACATACAAACTAGTTTTACAATCCAAAAGAAAGAGACAGATAGCTTCTCGCCAGGGAAATTGCTTTGGGACTGGCTTGTTGTCATGCCCCGGAAGGAATACCCATCTCCATCACGTGTGCATTGTGGCTCTGGAGTCATCAGTCTTCCTTTTACCATGTGTCGCCTCACACTGTCCCCTTACATTCTCAGATCCTGCTGTCCTGCCACTCTAACTAGATGATGAGATTGAAATGGACTGAAATCTTGCCTCATATTTTATGCAGTTACTTCAGTGCCTTTCCTATAAAAAAATAAAGCTGTAAATATTTGTTTTTTACCCAAATAATTCTGATTTAATCATACGAGTTTCCAGGTTCTTTGCTGCATACAGGGTAGTCACAAGAAAGAATGTCATCATAAAAGCCAGTGCCTGCCTAAGTGAACTGCATGGCCTCATACTTGAAATATTTACACAATGCCAGGTGGGGCACACCAACAACTACAGGGATGCCTCAAGGGTCAGGTGGGTGACTGCCCACCTCTGCAGCAAAGGGTTAGTCTATGTAGGTGGGGAGTGGGCTGGACTTCTCAGTGTGTGGTGATTTACCAGGTAGATGGAGAAGAATTCCTGATATGAGAAGTAAATCTGCAAAGGCCTGACACACCAAAGAAAAAGGAAACAGAACTGGGGGGAGGAAATGATTTCATTTGCTACAGTAATGTCTTACCCTAATGCTTCTCATATGCACAAAGCAGAGTTAATTCAATACCTCTTGTTTTTATGTTACATTTGTAACCCGCTACCGTGAATTGTAAACCAAAATAAAATATGTTTTCAAGTTATGGTTTTTCCTTATCTTCAGTCTAACAGGATCTCTTACATCCGAATCCTCTTAAACAAACAATTTAGCCCATCCTAGCATCATTACTTCTCCAGATTATTAAGGAGGAGTTAATGTTAACTTGTAGGTAATTTCTCATCAGATACAGCACGATCCTCTGGTGAAGAAGCCTTCCAAGCAAGATGCTTTCAGAGCAACCATGTAAGACATCACTGGAGCTTGAAACTGTGTGAATCAAGAGCCCTTTTTGTAAGAGTTCTACCCAACCATCATGTCCGTGTGAAGTACATCTCTCTGAGATGTACCAGGGTCCCCAGTAAGAAGTTAGGAAGTGAGCCAAGTGTGGCGGCACACACCTTTAATTCCAACACTCCGGAGGCTGAGGCAGGAGAAGAATTGTGAGTTTGAGGCTGGCTTGGGCTACAACATGAGTGCAAGGCCGGCCTGAGCTACATAGTGCGACCCTGTCTCAAAACACTAGGACCGGGAATTTGGCTCAGCAGCTTAAGTACCTGCCTGGCAGGTGTGAGATTGTGAGTCCAATCCCCGGTGCTCCCCGCCCCAAAAAAGAAGAAGTTAGGAAGCTAAAAACATCTGAGCACTTAGACTTCACTGACCACCCATTACCCGCTCCTATGATACCCTGAAAAACCAAATTAGAGTTCTCAGACAGCAAGTGTGGGAGCCGGAGAGCTGCGCCCCACAGAGCTTGCTGGGTGCTGAATGGGGCCCGTGTGCCATTTGAATCTAGGAGGAATTTGTAACTGCGGAGCTGTTGAAAGAATCACCACCACCTCTGTGCCCTGGGTGCCAACTGGAGAGAGCGGCAGGTGGAGGCTGCATGGCAGAAGTCCGGTGCAGAGCGTCTGCAGGGTGCCTCCCACCGCAGTGGCTGCTGTAGGCCGGCTTTCCCTGGCTTTCCAGGACCCTGGTGCCACCCCCGTGAGAGCCGCTGCTCCCCTGCAGTTTGGAAGGTTGCCAGAGCGGCTGACCTTGCTTGGTGGAGGACAGAAGTATCCTCATGGCTTCTGAGTTAGGCCATGCTGAATTGTGCGCACTGGATGAGAATGAGACACTTAACTGTTAGCAAGTTCTGCAAACAGAGCACAATGACTCTGTGTCTACAGTCAGTGTCCCATCTGTGGCTCGCACGCCGGCAGTGGGAACAAAGACCTCTGCATCAAGATTTGAGACCCTGCGCAGTAAGCAATACTGAATTCACGTGGGCTCGTGCAGGGCAGGTCACCTGTGCTGCTGCCGCTCCCCTCTGCCCTTGTGTCTTTCACTGAGTGAGGACAATGGAACTTTACTCTCAGATACCTGCTGCCCCAAGCCTGCATCACAAGTGGCCTGCAGTGTGCTGGCCACCTTCCCGCCTCCCTGGCTTGGCGTCTTCAGCAATGCAAAGCCTTTGTCTTTGGTGATGAGAACGGGACTGTGTCCCTTTGGACACCACGAGTGTAAGTCGTGCCCTCAGCTCACTGTGCACTCGCAGTGTGTCATCAGGTGGGCGTTCTCCCCCACGCTCTTCCCTTCCTGGCCTCCCCCAGTGAAGGCTGCTCCTCACTACGCTGCTCTTGAGCCTTGCGGAGTGTTCAGAAGCCCAGCCCACAGAGAACCTGAGAGATGCTGCTTGGTCCCCATTCAGGCACCCCCTCGTCACCCCACAAGCTGGGACCACCAGGCCATCAACCTGTTGTGCCCACAGACCCTCTCCCATACTTGGACTGAGAGTGCTGCTGAGGTGATCGGATTCAAGAAAAAA
>RJWM01047120.1:0-12035 GCA_004363535.1 Dasyprocta punctata
GTTTACCTAGACAATAAACATAAAGCTACTGACAAACACAATTATAGTTCCAACACTAGTTTTTGTGTGTGTGTGAAGTAAAAAAAGCCTCTCAAGTGTTGTAATTTATACCTGAAAATTGAATCTACATGTATTACAACAGAATTTCATTCAAAAATGTCTGAAATGGTTTCTGGGATATTTAAACTTCAATATTTACGTTGACACAATGAATTCTTTCTTAACAAAATACTTCACCAATTGTAAAGTATCATGGATAATAAGGGTGACAATAACAAGAATGTTACTAGTCATAGGCATTTAAAGTAGTAAAGCTCATGTCTAGACAGATACATGAAATTGCATATGTAAATACTTGTCCCATATCAATGTTTCTGAGTGGCTTATCAAAACTGCTACTGGTCACTTAGATAAATATGGTCAGGTTTGTTTGCTTGCTTTTGTGTAAATGAAAAAGAGTTTATTGAAAGCCAGGTCTGAGGCATGGAGAACTCATTTGCTTCAAACCATCCTCTCCTCATCTACAGGTGAGTGAGAGTCTTTTGTAATGTGAAACTGAGGGGATGAGGACAAAGATAAATAATACAAATACACACACTTGTCTTATCACTTCCAGCCATTTTCAGAACATTGTCCACTTTCTTGTGGAGGAAAAACTGGACTCTTGCCTGCTGTGGACAGTGTCTGCATATTCTGCCCTCTCATTTACTCTACAGAGATGTGCAGGTAGCCATTTGTGCCCTAGACATCAACAGTTTTGAAGAGGTTATTGGTCTATAGAAGAAAAAAACTAACTTTTAACATTGACCTTTTTAGAGCTTGTTTAACCACCACTTAACTGTAAATATTATCACATTTTGGACCAAGGCACCAATACTTGAAAGTTTCAGGGATACAGTCAATCTAAAATCAACACTGAAGTATTCTGTCCTTGACCCCAAAGGTTCAAGACTTTTTCAAAGTGAAAAACACATTCATTCCACTCGTATTAATTCTAAAATCTTAACACATTTCAACAATAATAAAAAGTTCCTCTCAGATGCCTCATTTGTGTATTTGGATAAACTTTTTTCATCTCCTAAACTGAGTAAAGTAAATTTTAACAGTACATGCTCCATAATTGCAAGACACCGTGGAAGACAAAGATAAACATTTTTGCTCCACAAGCAAGAAGGAACCTGTCTACATTATTGGATGCAACGTTCAGTAACACAACTGTTATTGAAATAACTATGGAGATTCTTCAAAAACAAAGCTAGAAGCTACATTTTGCCTAGCTACTCTCCATCTAGGTATCTTTCCAAGAGATAAGGACATCATTTGACAAGGTCTACACATGGTTATGTTTATACCACCACAGTTCAACATAGCTAAATCTTAGAAACTGCTTATATCCTTCAAAAAATGAATGAAAAAGAAAATGTGTCATTTTCACAATGGAGTAATACTCTTACATAAGTAAAGATAATTATTAGCCATTTGTGGAAAAATAGATGGACCTTGAGACAATGTTAAGGAAAACAGAACAGACACACAGGTTTAGACATCACATAATTCCTCTTACATGAGAATTCCACAATTTAAATGAGGAATAAAATAAAAGGTAAGATAGACAATACAAAAGTGTGGAGATAGATTTTTCTCAGGTAGAAACTGGATTAAGAGATAAATGTGGGGGGAAGGAAACACAATAGATGAGAGAAAGAATTAAAATGTTTTATGTACACATAGTAACTATCTTGAAGTAATACAGATACTATGTACTGAAAATCTAATAAAAATTAAGACAAAGTGAGAGAGATGAAAAGAGAGATGTAAAGCGACAGAGTGAGAGCAAGAGAGAGAGAGAATATTCCAGTAATATTGCTACAGATTAAGTGAATTGCTTTCATTCCTCTTGAAAATCTGTAGACAATACTGTAGACAATACTGTTAGTTATTGCTCTAAAATAAGTCTCCCAACTGTCTCAAAACCTGTAAGCAAAACTATTCCTCATTTGTAATAGACTGCTATATTAAATTTTTAGATATTATATTTCAGAAGTTGGTACACTTTGACAATTAATATTTTGCAATTGATACAAATCTTTCCCATTACTTTACTGAAATGTGGCCATAGAGTCTTGATTTGATATCTTTTCTATTGATCTTCACTCCAAATAAAAAGTTATGAAAGCTGGGCGTGGTGGCGCACGCCTTTAATCCCAGCACTCGGGAGGCTGAGGTAGGAGGAGCGTTGTGAGTTCGAGGCCTGCTTGGGCTACAACGCGAGCGCAAGGCCGGCCTGAGCTTCATAGTGCGACCCTGCCTCAAAAAACCAGGGCTGGGAGTTTGGCTCAGTGGCTTAAGCGCCTGCCCTGGCAGGCGCGAGGTTGTGAGTTCAATCCCCAGTACCAGAAAAAAAAAAGTTATGAAGTATAACAGTCTACAATACATCATTTTAGAAATCTATTTCTTGCTGAATTCTTAATCCATCTGCCCAAATAGGGAAAAATGAGGATATTTGCATATTGTTGTCTAATCAGATAATAAAGGGACATTGAAACAACATTTAGACTGATCTTGAATATCTTTTGCTATTATAAAAGTTTTCCTCACTGTCTACACGTGATCCTCTAAATGATCTGAAATCCACAACATTGCTGACTCATATACTGTGGAGATGGATTCAATATCTTTCTGCCTGCACAAACTTCATAGCTGACTCTAATGTCCACTAAATTCTGAGACCAGTGTCTCAAAATCACACCCCTGAGAGCAAAATTCTATGGCCCAGAGGTTCTGACACATGTCTAATTCACATTTTCAATAAAGTCCTGCCAAATCCAATTTTGAAAAAGTGATGTTAGTTTGACATGAGCTTGTTTTGACCTAACCTTAAATATGTTTTCCTGTCATCTGGGTAATTTTATTCAAAATCTCCAGAAAAAAGATTTTTTAAATATTAATAAAAGTACCTGGTATATACATAGAAAGAGAAGAGTTATGAATTCTTTTACACAGTAAAGATTGAATACACCGTTAAAAATATTTTGTTCTAAGTCATCAGTATATCCATGATGTGATTATAATTCCAAGTCAGCAGTGTTCTATAAAATTTATCATATTCCATGTCTGAACAGTTATTAAGTAATATATTGGATTTTCATAATTTATTTGATGAAAAAAGCAAAATGTTGAATATCTTGTCAAAAATGAGGGGTTGTCATTTCCACAATCACACAATTAACAAATTATAAATATAACAGAGTAAACATAAAAGAACAAAGAATGGGGCCACAGGTAGGATAGTGATTTTAGCATTGTCTTATTACTCCTAAAATAATAGGTTTTAATTAAAGAGCAAATCAAAGAAGGGGAATCTGTAGAAATGATGTGTATGAGGAGCTTCAGAGAAACTCAGAGCTTCTGAGAAGTCAGAAAACTCTTCTTTCGTATTTCACTAAACATGTAGTAAGATTTGACAGGTTACAGACACTGCCCAAACACTTAGTTTAATAAATATTCTTTTGCTAAAGTATAATCAAATTTTAGTAATATAGTTTTGTTACCAAAGAAGAAATACACCTCAGTTGATTGTAATGAATTTTGCCTCCATCCTATACCAAAAATTTACAAACAAAATTCTAGGTAATTGACAAAAATTTGTTAGTATAATGGGAATGCTATACAATAGCAAATAACAATCAATTACAGGTATGCAAAAACATAGATTCTCTAGGGGGAAAGAATAACAACAGTTGCATGAAACTCTGAGTCGACAAACTTGTAGGGACAAAAACATATACCTGATTTAGTAAAGTATATTCAGAAAGCACATAGTAACTCAGTTTGGTTATAAGACACATTTCACTGTAAGAGCTATGGAACAAATAACTACAAAGTTAAAACAAGATTTTATTTTTAAGTGCCATGAATAATGGAATCAAGAACAAAATGCAGGGTAAGTCTATCTGTACCTGTTCATATTTGTGCATTTATGTATACTATACACACCTATATGTAAATCATAAAATCTGCACATACTGATGGTCAAATACAACTAGGCCTATCAAGATACATATATCATAAAAACATATAAATGAGGAACAATGACAATCGACTGAAAGGTATTAAAATGGGATATGATTTAATCTGTGGCCAGTGTATGATGTATCATTACAATAGCAAACTTGAGAAGGCAGAGTGTTATCAGAATGGATAAAAGTATCCAGAAATTTGCAAACTTAATTATGTGCAATGGTAACATGACAGATTCAATGGTATCACTGGAAAAATGTGTAGAATGCCACACTTGAGTGGTAGACGGCAAGTAAAGACTTGCAGATTGATCACACTTCGAAATATTTACAGTATATAAAGAGAAAAGAAATCCAACATTCAGCATTTATCTTTCCCAATCACTGAATACTAATTATGATATCATCTTACCACTGCTTAAACTTTGATAATATGAAGTTAATTTCCCTCACATACACAATATATTCCAATAATTTTTTAAATGGTAATGCTTATTTTTATATTTGTAAAGAAGATTATAGACATTTCATTCCTCTTCTGCACCTTTTTTCTATGTCCACAATTACTGAAATAGTTAATTTAATCTATTGTCTTTCTGAATAAGCATTTCAGCTACACAGAAAAGAGCCAATACACCTGTCTAGGGACTGAAAATGCATCAGCGACAGAGGTGACACTCCTCTTTACTAACATTATACTGGTCTAAGAATAGCTTAATGTTTAGCCTTCACCTCACTGTTTTAACTCCCTTCTAAATTTTTATGATCATATTCAAATTTTACTCATGCTTCTATATGACATTATGAATTAAATAGCTCCAAAAATGAAACTTACTATTTTGCAAAATAGATGGAATGAAATACCATTCAAATGATTCACATTTTCTGCTCTTTGTAACACATATCTGTGACCACAATGGAGAAAATGTCGTGTCAGTCCCAAACTACACAGTATTATTCCTCTATAACATTACCACACCCAAGTGCATTTGAAATTCACTACACTGTAGTGCTCAATTTTATTTTTAACATAAGAACATAACCTGGATACTGTTTTCACTTATTTTCAGCATTAATTTTTTGGTATGGTATGAATTATATATTAAATTTATTGATAGTAAGTGATGCAGAAGTTTTAAGAGGCTAATGTAGTACCAAATACTTAATTCATCACCATTAGAAAACTATGACTGTAATAAGCCTTGATTACCACTGAAAACATTCAAATTTTCTTTTTTTAATTAAAAGTGTGGGTATTAATACAAGACTTAAGCATTTCTCTTGAAACTCTTTCTCAGGGAACTTATCACTTGCTTATTTCTCAGACTGTAGATAAATGGATTTAGCACAGGGATTAGGACAGTGTAAAATAGAGAGAAGATCATATCCTGATCATCTGCTTGTGAAGATGTCGGATGCACATATATAAAGAGAAGGGGGCCATAGTATAAAGACACAGAAAAGAGATGGGCTCCACAGGTGGAGAAGGCTTTACCTGCACCCTTTTCAGATTTCTTTTTTAAAATTGTGAGGAGAACAATGGTGTAAGAGACAAGAATAGTTACAATGCTGAATACTTGTATTGAACCAGAGAAAATGAAAGCCATCAGATAATTAATGGCAGGGTCGGTACAGGAAATCTTTGCCAAAGGTATGAAATCACAATAAAAGTGATGTATGATGTGGGAGTTACAGAAACTTAATCTGAATAAAAAACTTTCATGAATGAAGGCATGAAGAAAGCCACCTAAAAATGACAAAAGTAACAGCTGGACACATAGTCTATTTGTCATAATGACTGAGTAAATTAAAGGTTTGCATATAGCTACATAGCGATCATAAGCCATTGCTGCCAAGAGAAAAGATTCTGTGGTTGCACTAACTACAAAGGAGAAAAATTGTATCATGCATCCAGTGAAAGATATCATCTTATATTTTCCTAATAAATTAACCACCATCTTTGGTGTCACTGTGGATGATAACCAAGCATCTACAAAGGCTAAAGTCCCAAGGAAAAAATACATGGGTATGTGAAGGTGAGGGTCATTCCTGATGAGAGTAATGAGACCCAGGTTCCCCACAATGGTGGCCAGGTAGATTGCCAGGAACAACAGGAACAGGGGAATTTGCCACTCTGGTTGATGTGGGAGTCCTGTGATGGCAAACACTGTCAGCAGTGTTGCATTTTTCATTTCCATGTATTCACTGGATGTCCCCTGGAATTAAATAAAATTTTTTAAAAACCTCAAGATTAATAAGGATTGATAAGGTAAATATTGCAGAAAAATTTGTAATAAAATCACATTTATACAATGATTTTCAAGAATGCATACTATTCTAGCAGAAGAACATTCTTTCAGGAAAATAAAAAGGTAAATATTTCTTTTAATTCAGTTTAGCAAATATGCACAAAGTATAAGATTTACAGAAAAGGAGAGGCTAAGTTTGTGATAAATATATTAGAACTATAGAATATTGTAGGAAAAACTGTTTTCTACACATTTTCAGAGAGCAGAGTAAAGCTTTTCAATTCCTATGATTTTAAACTGAATTGAATGTCATGTAACAGAACTTGAATTTTATTTCTCAACTAGCACACTTGTGCTAATATATTTTAAGGTATGTAATGATGTGATAAAATTTTCTTTGATTTAAATATTTAATAGTATACAAAATGACAATAGGGAAGGCATATTATATTCAGGACTGATCAAACTATATTGTACATCTCCATGGGCAAGAGGAGTTCATTTTACTAAGCATATTGTATAAGGTATTACTTGAGAAATAGAGTAAAATCTTCAAGAATGACTCAAGAATGATACTTTTAAAGTGATCCTCTTTTGATGTAAACACAAGGGTAGTACCTGGGCCATATATAATTTGGTATTTGTAATAACTAAGAAAATAGACAATAACTAGATTTAGGTTGGATACTAGATATTAAAAGGTGAATAATGAAGAAGAGAGGTGCTCTTTGGTGACTGGTTATGTGATTAGCAAGAGTATAATATGCCCTTCAGTTTTGTCAAATTAGTGGATTGAGTTTTTTGTTAAACTAATGGATATACTGGATGGTAACAGCAGAAATAGCATGGGTATTGCTGGAACATTATGGATAACCTGTACATCAGTGAATGTACACAAAGAAAAGAAATGGAAATAATATTCGGGTAGCATTATTAAAGAGATTGGAGATTGTAATGTTGACCAATGTCATTTATTAGTTGGCCAAATCTGAAACCTTTTCTAACACAGGTATCTTTTTGATAGGCACAGGATAACATTAATTTGAGAATGCAAAATAGAATTTTTTTTCTTGTGCCCTTCTTCTCTAGCACAAGGGCACTTTTAGATTTTCACAATCCTACAACATATACACAACCTCTAATTGGGAAAAATTTAGAAAGACAAAAGAGTATAGGCTCCCAAAATAATACTATCAAGATTTCAGAAAACATAACTCATCTCCACAGCAAAAGCATGGGTAGTGTGAGTTTTGACATCTAAGGCCAACTGCAGTGATAGCAATCTTTATTAAGATAATGTTGGGCCATAATTTGACTCCTCATTGATGTCTTGTTTTCTCTTTGTCTGCCCACTTCCAGACTGTTTACTGTAATCTCTCTAATCCTTTTTACCGTGGTGAGCCAATTTCCAAAGGAAAATCACAGTTCTTAGTGGTACCCAAGCATTGCACTAAACAAAAGAGAGGCAAGAGATAACATAAGAAGTAATGAGCAGAGTGATTCCTAAAAGAAAGAAAAACAACAAAAAGCAGAGTTTTCTGGAAGTCAAGACAATAAAATACCCCACTAACTTACAAAGTAGGTAATAGTACCCAATACTGAAACAAATGTTCCAATAGGCCATAGATTTAACAAAGTTATTTGATTGTGAAAATGAAGAAATTTGCAATGACATTCCTAACAGGATTTTCTGTTATGTAGTAAAATAAATACAAGGGAGCAATTGAAAATATATTGGAAACAATCAGCATAACAGCAAAGAGAATGAAAGAGGGCACTCCAAGTCAGGAAGACTGGTTGTTAATTGCCTATTGTGTGTAGTCAAATATAGCCCTAATTCATAGAGAGCATTTTTAAATGAGTTTTGAAAGATAAAAGACAGGAATGAATAGGGAAGGAAATGGGGCTAAAGTAGAAAGTGAATTTGGGATAGGTAAATGAAAACAAGAAGAAGAAAGAAAAAAGCCTGCATCAATCTAGGTAAATATGCATAGAAAAAATCAGTCAAGAGAACATATTTCTTTTCAGTGATATAACAAAGCTCATCTCACAAGAATTTCTACCTGAATAATAGGCTTCTGATGTCCCAGTCTAGATCTTAGATGCAGTGATTTTTATCAATATCTATTTGTGAGTGCATCACTATTGCCCTTAGAAGTTGAATTAAGATACAAGATGTGCTTCCTCTATTAAAAAAAAGGGATAGCTTATACTTAAAGATAGGAACAGTATCCACATAAATAAAGAGCACATTGAATATATTTTTATTAGAAGTGAAAATCTTTCAGTGAAATACTAAATAACCACATAATTGAAAATGACCACACTAATTTTATGAGTGAGCACTGAGTAATATCTAAATGCTGGAGAGAGCACTGGAAGAATATTTCTGTCATATTTTAAATATACATCAAATAATGAAATAGCATCAAAAGTGGATGAAATTGCAGTGCTAGTATTTAAAATTAAAAATTTTAATTAAAACTGTGACTGATAAAACACAATGGACATTTTTATCAGTTTCACAAGTATTTCTTATGAAAGAATCATTATGCCATGAATATGTAAACCTCAGTTTAAATTGCTTAAGGTTCAAGATCAACATATAAAGTCATTAAAAGGAACAAACATGTCTCATATTTTTATTACTTATCCACATTTTCCACAGAAATAAAACATGAAGTCAATACACTATCTTACATTTTTCATCTGGCTCTTTTAATATCTTGCATACCGCATCTAAATTGCTAAAAAATAAGAAACATTTAAACTTTTATAAAAACAATATTTTTTTAAAAATTTTTTTCACTTACCAATAGATTAAAAATGATGGCAGAAACCAGTGAAATATGTCAATCCTTACATACAGAAAAATACAATAATTTGGTACTGACAATAAGATTTATTTTCATTCCCCACTCTCAGGAAAATATAGTTTATATAAAATGTTGTTTGCTTTGAATAGAGGTGTCAACCAGTTGTATAACACTATTTTTGCCAGAAATGGAAGAAGTGCAGACCTAAAACTCCCCTAAGGGTACCAGAGCATTCCCAGAAGCACAAAGTGAAGCTATTCCACTGGGCACTGTGAGTGTGGACATGAATGAGAAGTCCAGGTTGTCCCCAGGCATCACTGACTTCTGGAATCATTAACACCAATTCATCATAGATGTTTCCATTTTAACAACTAAAATTGTAATTAACTCAATATTATCCATCACAAGGAATGATTGTGGATTAATTATAGAAAACAGTTTGCACTAAAATATATTGTTGTGAAGGTTTTGATTGGTATGACTTCGTCTGAGCTAATCAAAATATGATGCTAATATGATCAAGCTCTATGTTCCCTGCAGAAACTGAATCTATGTGTAGCTGTGTTCCTCATAAAACCTGTATCATAAGCCGAGATAAATACCTGGCCTCTCCATTTTAAGATGAAACTTGATGAGAAGAACTACTAGTTCAATGTAAGAAGTAGTTAAGGAAAAACAAAGGCACATTTCTCAATGAGAGGTGACAAGAATCTGTGCTTTCCAAACACAAATACCCACTAATGACATCGAGATCTTGTTGAAATGCAGGTTTGTTTCAGTAGCTCTGAACTTAAGTCTGGAGTCTTACTGAGGAATCAGGTGTTACTTTAAATGCACAACCTGCTGTGCCCTAATCATTGAAGGACCCAGAATACAAGACAACCTTCATGCTCAGAGATACCAAAAATTTGTAACCATGACTAGCTTGCAGACAAGGTGAAAGAAGCCAGATGGTGACACAAGGAATCAGTATTTAAGAGATCACAAAAAACATGGGAGACTAGCCCAGTAGTTTTGTCTTTTCTTCAGGTTAAAGAAAAACAAATAAGGAGTTGTGAATATTATCACATGCTCAAATTTTCTTTTTAGAGTAAACCAAATGATTTGTGAACAAACATTCTTTCAGAATAATAGCATTCAATATACACATTATGGTTTTTATATTTAATATCTAGATACTGAATATAATTATGTCCATAGTAAAAGGATTTTGTAAAATAAAAAGTTTAATATTCCATTCATCTGATGCAAAGAAAGATAGGAGAAAAATGTAAGGCATACAAAGGGTTAACAAAGTATACAGATAATCATTATACTAAAAAGCAACTGTTAAAGTCAATATGAAGTTTGCCATTGATTCCATTCTAAATATTTTCTCTTGCTGGTGATACATTCATATCATCATTTTTACTCCTTTCTGAATGAGTTCTGAAAATCCTCCTTTGTGAGTGTCTTTAAGAGATCAAACACACAGTGAATGCTGCTGTCAAGGCAATCCATAAGAAATGCTGGTTCATAAAAATATTATACGGTGTCCTTATCTACTTTCTTCACCAGATCTGACACCACACTACTACTGACTCTTCCTCAGAGTCCAAGTGACTATGAGAGAGAAATGTTTTGAACTGACAAAACATCAGGACAATCATGAAATAGTAAATAAAAACATTATATTTTTTCATTTCAATCGCCTTGTTTGCTTGGAATTTTGCTAGTGAAAATAATTATGTAGAAGGAAAAATAACACAGATAAAGGAGAAGTCACTGTAAAAACTCTGAAAAATGTGGAATAAGTAACGTGATGTACAGCGATACCTTCCATACATGAATCATAGGGTAGGTGTTAGAATTTTGTAGATCACCACTTACATCTTAAATATTTCTCCACTATCCTTTAGAGAAAACAGCTGTTGGCATGCTAATGGTATTTAGTGGGTGCTAAGTGATTAACCATGGGCCCCAATGTAACCATGTGTCCTGTGTTTGGACATGCACGTTATCATTCAAACAGCAAATGAAAGTGGTATATACATGTTAGGCTTAAGAAGGTCCTTGAGGGATAGATACATTTCTTGAAAACACCTCAAATCCCATGATTTCCAATATTTTAATACATACTGTCTTATCTCTCCCATCCTGGATTTATAGTTGCAAGGGGAGATGGGCTTATTTAATCAACTGACAGAGGAAAAGAAGGCAGAAGCCAGGATTAGAGAATATTTTGCCTGATTTGTCAACACAACCTTTAGTTGAAAGGCTATCATATGATACCCCTTTATGAACCAACTGAGAAAACACTATTCAAGTGAAATCCTCTCAATAAGTAGAACGTCAAGCAGTACACTGCCCTTTGCCTAGAAAGACGAATAAGCAGTTATGCAATTTTTTGTATCATCATGTATTGTAGACAATAATTTGACTGGAATAGTAAGAACTTGAAATCAACATAATTGAAGAAGTGATGATCAACATCTTATGGAAATGTATGCAAAGTGGAACTAAGGAATTGTCCAAAGATATTTGTGTTTCATTTTAATCCTCAACAAATTCTGACATAGGAGGAGAAGAGTTTCAGTTCATTGTCATTTCTTATAAAAAATCATAACGGAGGATGAGCATTTATTTTTTAAAAAGGTTTCATTTACTCACGGATTTTGAGGTTGAAACTTTGAAAAACATGGCACCAACTTTAATGAGAGGGCCCACATGCTTTTCTGCATCTCCTCATAGCAGGTGACATCACAATGGCAGGAGCATGTGTGAAAGGGAGCTATGACATCATCCTTCTGGAAGGCAAATGGTAAGGCTATGGTAAAATCTTCTAGAAAAACCCAATCATTACTAAACACTTCATGTTCCTTTGCATTTTGCTAACTAAATCATTGGAAGCTATTTATTTTAATAAAAAGGAAAAAGCTTTATTCAAAGTGGCTCTGAGGAGATAAAAGGGA